>JAFVLL020043385.1:35000-52678 GCA_021397915.2 Tor tambroides
AAGACTGAGAGCATAAGGCTTTTATCACAAATCTACAGCCAACTTTTGTATGATATAGATGTTATGTCTTCTAAAGCACAGCTCTTTGACCACTAGAGGGCACTCTGTGACAGACACAACAATCTTGCAGGAGCTCTTAAAGGTATAGTTCCACCCAAACATCCTGTTGTTATTTACTCCATGTATGGTGTTTCAAACATGCATACCTTTCTTTCTTCAGCAGAACACACAAGAATAAGAAGACCCACAAAGTTAGGATTACAGACAATGTCACCATTCACTTTTTTAAGATGTAATGAAAATGAATGGTGACTGAAGTTGCCAGTCGTTCACATTCTCCCTAGCTTTTGTGCTCCACAGAAGAAAGAGAGTCAAATGAGGTTTGAAATGACATGAAGGAGTAAATGAAGACAGAATTACTAATTGTTGAATGAACTACACTGACAGGTAATTAAAGAAAAGGTAAAGCTTGTCATTGCCCATCAGAGGAATTTATATATAAACCATTTGAAGTTTGATTCCTCCCCAATAGTGTAAACATTGCGATGCTTTAAGTACATCCTTATATGTCGTTTCCTTCCAGTAAATTTACAATAGCTTCTGTTTTTTAAATACGCTGTGTAATGTATTTAGAAAATTTCTTTTTACACATTTGTTTTGTTGAGGTTCAAATTTAAAATATATTAATGCACTACAGATTAAACAATAATTACTTAGTACTTAACATGCTTTAATGTGTTAGTCAAAACATCACATAAGTGCACTTCTTTTAAATCATGACAAGATTTTTGAAACAATGATGAATATAAAAATGTAGTGCTAAAAAAAGTCTGAAGTAAAATTTTTAATTTGATGTCATTACAAAGTGCACTTTTAAAAGTGTATAAGTGCGTTAATGAAACACTAGTCAACAAAGTATTTTCTTTAAGTTCACTTAAATGGCCTTTTATTTCATTATACATATTTTATACATAACGTAATTTTGCAGGAAACATATAAAAAGCAAATATTTCATTATTTCCTTGTAAGGTGAAAAATGCACTTACTTTTTCCTCGGTCTGTTGTCTTTTACATCACAGGGTTTGATATGGTGTGTTCTTGTGGTGCCATCAGTTAATCAGTGAGGTTGTGATGTAATTATCCTGCAGAGTAATTAGTCACATGACATTTATTGCTCAAGTGATTGCATCAGAAATTGTGTGTCTGGGAGTGAATACCCATCAACAATGATTTTGCACTCCAGCTGTCATTAAAACGAATGAAAATGCTGTTCTTCCAGTAATGTTAACAGAATGTTCATTGAGAGTCATTGGGTCTTTAATAATGTTCTTAAAACATTAGCACAAAAATGTTATTTATATGTCGTGCGTGGAACTTTTTATTTCTGAAACATTTTAGTTGGAAGTTCATCTAATGTTTCAGAGAACATTCAAAAGTAACATTCCCATAATGTTAAGGGAAAAAAACGGAATGTTTGAATAACAACAACAAAAATTTGTTTTAAAAAACATTTAAAAACTGGAAGCTTTGAATGTTCAGAGAACATTCAGACATAGTGTTTTTATAAATTAATAATGAACATGACAAAGCACCATTTGCTTAACCATAGATATATCAACATGTCCACCATCTTGGAAAAGTCAATGGGTCGTCACTCACAATAAAAACCAATGAGTTTTCCAACACTGCTGTAAAAACCACCTGAAATTTAAATTCCCGAAGAAATGTGCTGGTTTGTGTTTTTAATATGAATTAACCCAATATTGCAACTTTTAACTATAGTAATTTTAGCTAATGGCTTCGTCTTGATGTATTGTGTTAGTTCTACAAAATCATCTGTCCAGTCTATCGCAGATACAGATATTCATACATGCGTGTTTACAGACCTATGTTGACCATTCCAATATGGCAGACGGCTTACATATTGTTCCCTACAGAAACAGCCGCTAATAGGGCATCAACCTATACATATCTATGTGCTCAACCAGCGGGCAGGACTATCTGTTTGATGGCAGCTGAGGGAATGTTCAAGAAACCTGTTTGAAAACAGTATGCGTGAGTATGCTAATCTGTATGTTATGCTAACTCTGCATATGAGTTCACTAATGTGTGTGGGTTTGAGTTTCTAGCTCAAGTCACAGAGCAGGACTACGCTCTAAACTCAAGAATTCCCAACTTGGGACCAGACTTGCTCCTCATAAATCAGACCAAAGCACACATATATTCTGCACAAACACCAAACACAAAGACCCTTCATCACAGCAAACATCAGCTGAGGTCAGTGCGCTTCACTGTCAGTGATCTGAGATGTGTTTTTAGAGGAAACTTGAAAAGCTTAATCCTGTTTGTTGTATGAAGAAAGCCTCTTTCCCATCAGCCACACTAACATTTAACCCCCCCCCCCCACACGCACACACACACACACACACACACAGAGACAGAGCGTTCGTCTCTCGTCAGGTCTGACGGAGGTTTTCAGGGCTCCGCTGCTTCCACAAACACAGCTCTTACCACAGACCCTCCACGGTTCAGCCGCGGTAGAAAACTGTTCTGACAGTAATCGCTTCACACACCAGCAATTACACACACGCACACACACACACACACACACACACACACACACACACACACACACGTCATCTCAAGGCAGTGCAAAAACCAAATAAATGTAGAGAGAGTGGGGGACCCTGGGAATTCATATTTTTCCACGTCAGGACTTCATTTGATCTCGCCTTGGGTGTTGAGTTAGTGGTAGCAATTTCCAGTCAAGGTTACCCATCAACACTAATTTATCAGCTCGTGCTGGTTTACTGGAGCGCTCTCTCTTTTTATATTTTCACCGCTCGCGCACACACACACACACACACACACACACACACACACACACACACACACACACACACACACACACGTCTGGTTTGCTATCCTTGTGGGGACTCTCATAGGCGTAATGGTTTTTCTGCTGTACAGACCGTATTTTCTATCGTCCTACACCAACCCTACACCTAAACCTACCCCTTACAGGAAACTTTCTGCATTTTTAGATTTTCAAAAAATTTCATTCTGTGTGATTTATAAGCTTGTTTATCCGTGGAGACCTCAGTTTAGGTCCCCACCGTGACACAAGTCCCCATGAGTCTGTGTGTATTCAGGTTTAAGTCCCCACTGGAATAGAAAAACAGGTACACACACACACACACACACACACACACACACACACACACACACAAACAGATTCAGGATTTGGAAGCACAATTCATCACTGTGATTCATCTGAAGTGGCTTATTATTCAATAACTTCTGCCTGGGACTCTATGGCAGCCCACAGAACCATGTGGTAAAATGTTGTGAAAACTGTTTCATGGTTGTATCTTGGCAACATTTTGGCTGATTGAAATTAAAATTGCTAAGGGCCACCACAATTTGGTTGGAAAACTTTAGTGTGGTGAAAGCGCCACCTGCTGGTTACAAGTTGTAAATTAAGGTTAAAGGGATACTCCACCCCATAATGAAAATTTTGTCATTAATCACTTACCCCCATGTCGTTCCAAACCCGTAAAAGCTTTGTTCGTCCTTGGAACACAATTTAAGATATTTTGGATGAAAACCGGGAGGTTTGTGACTGCCCCATTGACTGCATAGTAAATTACACTGTCAAGGCACAGAAAAGTGTAAAAAACGTTGTCAAAATAGTCCATCTGCCATCAGTGGTTCAATCTGAATTTTATGAAGCGACGAGAATACTTTTTTGTACGCAAAGAAAATAAAAATAACGACATTTATTCATCAATTCGTCTCCTCTCTGTCTCTCTGTGTCAGCGTAGCACCATTTTAGAGAGCAGCCGAAGCTTTTACGGGTTTGGAACGACATGGGGGTAAGTGATTAATGACAAAATTTTCATTTTGGGGTGGAGTACCCCTTTAAATCTGCTCATAAGGTTTAATAAAACAGTTCCACTGTTCTTTAATTCTTTTGGTCATTTATTGAGTTGTTGATGTTGCTAATGTGCTTGGGCTTTTATTTGCTGCAACTGTTTTGAATCACTTTCGTACAATTTTCACAATTACTGTAAGTGGTAGACTACATTTTAAAAACTCTCAGTACGTATGTCCAAACAGGCAAAAAAACTTTTTGTGTGTAAAAACGTGTAAGCGTGTATTCATTCAACTTAAAGCTGGAATACACATGACTTTTGCACACAGATTTTTGCACCTATTTACAATCTGGATGGGTTGAAGATGCCAAAAGTCTGTGCAAGTCTGCAGATTTTGATTTAATAGAAAATCACATAGTGTATAATGTTCACAGACTCAGATTTTGTAGCTTCAGACTATAATTCCTTCCAGTTGGATGATTTCATACATGTTTGATATTTTGAGCCAATTTTAGAATACATGTAGTTTTCATTTGTCATGTTTCTGCTTGATTTTGTTGTGTTTAGTATGACTTTAAAGTCTGGTAGTGTGTGATTATCAGTCGTTTAGTGTATGATGCCCAGTTTTTTCCTCTGTAACCATTTCTGAAGTTGTATGATGCCTAGTGTTTTAAAATCTTTTGTTAACATATTTATTTAAATAGATTTGACTATCATTTAATTTTAAACTTTTAATGTGTATTTAAAGTGCCAGCATCTAAATCATAACCAAACCTAATAAATTCTCAATAAAATATTGCATTCCAATCAGTTCATTTCCATCTCCTGCCATTTTACAGACTACATTCTGATATTTTATCATAAAAAAGCAATAGATCCACAAAAATACAATACACAACGAAATAAAAGCTACTTTCATACAAGAAAGCATACATTTACAACCAAGCCTTTCCTTGAAGACCTCACACCTGGACTTCTCTCCAGCCCCTGAGGTTCAGCATATCAGTATGAGCTCAAGTGTTCATACAGCATAACAACATGCTCCCTGCGGTTAGACTCTCAGTACACACGTGTCTGAAAATGAATGCAGGCTGTTGTGTCAGGACTTTATTACTGGATTGCCAGCTGAAGTTGATAGCTCTTTTATATTCTCTTCAGATGATCATGACCTGTGGTGCACAGAGAAACTGCTGTTATAAATTACACAAAGATAGTATAGAATAGAGAATAATAAAACAGAATAGTTTTTGCTCATTCTGCACCACCAAAAGTAAGTAAATAAGTGTATATGTGCTCTGTCAACACAACTGATAAACACTTACCTACAAGAAAGTAGGCACTCAATAGTTGTGCTGTTAGTTTTGACCAACAGAGGGCGCTGGTTCCTATAACGACGTCGAGTCGTGTTATCGCTTCATCTCCTCATTTTTACTGCCAGGGGATAATTTTGCAAGTGAAAACTGGACCATAGTGAACGACCGCAAGAGTACCATCATCTTGAAAGCAAGGCACACTTACAAGCACACTAATACATCTATACTTATACACAAATTAAGTTTAACCAGCCATTGTCTGCTTTCCGTTGCTTTCCTTCCAAGTGAACAGATAAAACGTGCACAGAAAGCTCATACGACGTGTTCTTTGAATTTCATTTAGTTTCTGCAGGAAGTTTTGTCAGTTTTGTCGTGTTTATCTGCTTTTCATTGTCTTGTGACCTGAACTTAGTCAGTGTCAAGTTTAAGGGCCAGATTTACTAAACAGGGCAAATTAGCATTAGAGCGCAATTCTATAAAAGCGCCGATGGGAGGGAAAATTCTGCGTGTGATTTACTGACAATGCACACATTAAAGATCACAGACACAGCCAGATCATCTCCATAATGACCAGCGCAATCTACCGAGAGCAGCGCAAATTACCGCCTGCTTTAAGACATGCTTTTTTGGGGTGTTAAATTATGGCGCGAATACCAGTAATTTGACGAGCGCAAATGTTAGTAAATCGCCTTTTCAGCGCTAATTCTTCACAGCGCATCTTTAGTAAATCCTGAGAGTAGCCTACTATTTTAACGCCAAAAGATGGTGGTGCAAGCTGTTAGTAAATCTGGCCCTTAAACTCCTCTTTAGACTGCTGTATTCTGTCTATGTGCGCTTCCTTGCGAATTGAAACATTATTTTTTTTTACTTTTTTTTATTCATGTGCTATTGTTAATTCATTCGGATATATGACAAAATACGGGAGAAAAGAAAATCACAATTTCCATTTCTTCCTGACTTTAAGGACACAGGGCCAGATTTACTAGCAGCTTGCGCCAACCGTCTTTTAGCGTTAAAATATTAGGCCTACTGTCAGGATCTACTAAAGATGCGCATTGAAGAATTAGCGTTTTTTTGCACCTGACCTGATGGGAGAAGAGTATTAAAATGTACTTATTTTAAAGTATATTTTTAGGTATTTGCGCCATTATTTAATGCCCAAAAAAGCATCTCAAAGCAGGCGGTAATTTGCGCTGCTCTTGGTAGATTGTGCTGGTCATTATGGAAATGATCTGGCTGTGTCTATGATCTTTAATGTGTGCATTGTCAGTAAATCACACGCAGAATTTTCCCTCCCATCAGTGCTTTTATGGAATTGAGCTCTAATGCTAATTTGCCCTGTTTAGTAGGCTAAATCTGGCCCATAAAGTAGTATTATTACACTTTTGTCCATAGATTTATAATGGTCAGTATATATAATACCTGATTTTCCCTCCTTTTCTAATTTATAGATGGATATTTCATTGATACAGTGGTCACTGGACTAGAAACGTTCTCAGTTTTCATTTTAGAAGTTGTATCACCTTGCAAGAAGAAAGCCAATCAGATTAGATTTGATGATTTTGAGGTGAGGCCATCACACCATCACACCACACACGCATGAGTAAAATTAGCTGATAAGAATAAATAAGTCTCACTAAACGAATGAACTTTGAACATCTACAGTATGAATATTCAAGTGACAATGCTTTATCAGATCACAATGCATGACTCATAGTGGTCAAGTGAGATTACAGGCGATGATGATGATGATGAAGGTGGCTGAGCCAGCTGTGGTTTGGCCTTCTTTCCATTCATCACTTGGCGGCTTATGGACTGAACTTACACGCACCACAAACACACACACACACACACACACACACACATATGCATGTACACACTTACTGTAAATATTGCCAGACCACAAGGTGCACATTACAAACACACACCAGAAAATGATATCATATGTGTCGTGGTGATACTTTTCCAAAGCTATTTCAGAAAACTTCATAATTACATTCTGTGATGACTTTTCATTACGTGTCTTACCGTATGTTCGGTGTGTGTGTGTGTGTGTGTGATATACTTTCTTCTTATTTCTTCAAGTTTCAACTAAGAATCAAAAGGGTTTTACAATCTTATGTCATAGCAGAACCTTTTAAAATTAAACAAAAAAGGTAGTCTTTTGTTTTCTAATATTCACACTTGAGTCCTCCTGTAAGTGTATTGAAGAGTTTTTTTTTTTTTAAATAAATTAAATGTTAGAAATGTATTATACAAATTATTATTATTTTTTTCTTCTTCCACTTTGATGTAGCACTAAAAACTGGTTTTGTTCAGTTTTCTTAATGAGGTTTTTACAAACCAGCTTTCTGACCCCTGAAATGAACCAAATAGAAAAACGTCTATTTACTTTGAATCAAAATTCAAAACACTGAACAGAAGAACCTACAGTGTAACTCCAAAACGTTTTTCATTTACCCAAAACCATAGGATTTTGCAGCCTAATCTTATTAGTATCCATGCAAAACATTTACAAATATTTTTTGTATGATTGTGTATATTGCTGAATGTCAGATGGATGTTCTGACATCATGTGAAACGTAAAAGTATTTTATGCATGCATAAAAAATAGTATGAATTCTTTCTCTCAATATATAAAAATATAATTGAAATATAAATGTGCAGTGGCAATTTTAATTACAGTTTACAATTTTTATAATAGTCTAAAATATTAGTTGCTTTGCAAAGATTAAAATAATTCAAATCTATTAGAACTGTGATATTTTTGTTACTTAACATCTTAAAGTAACATGTTAATTTCACAGTTTTGGTGTCACTCAAAGAAAAATATCTTTGCAGGACTCCAGACAGAGGCAAATTTTTATTCTAGTTTCATCAAATGTTTCAGCCAATCAAACCAATATCAAACTAAATGCAATTTTAAAATAACATTCTATATTTGTACTGCTTCAGTTTGAGAGAAGCCTTGGTGGTT
This sequence comes from Tor tambroides, assembly GCA_021397915.2. Taxonomy (NCBI): domain Eukaryota; kingdom Metazoa; phylum Chordata; class Actinopteri; order Cypriniformes; family Cyprinidae; genus Tor; species Tor tambroides. Next base: position 43,166 of record JAFVLL020043385.1, read on the forward strand.
TTTCTCTCACATTATCGATAGTGTAGAAGTGAATCATTGTAATAATGGCCCGTTAAATAATAAAAATGAATCCTGTGGTTTGGTGCTTATGAAGGGTACTTGAGCCGAACATCAATCGATAAGAAGTGTGTTTTAGGAACAGGACAGACTGTTCCTTCTAAGAGAGTTAAAGATTGAGAAAAAGGAGAGTGAGAGGCGGATGCAGTTGTCGTGATCCATTTATCGTAGCGCAGCGCTGACCACATCCCTGAACACTGTCTGGCTCAAACTCAAGAGCAACAATCCTGCAACAGCGTTCCTCCATTACTTCTGCTAAAGCTGGAGAAGATTCTTTACGCCCTTCCTCCTTCCCCTCTCTGCTCTACTCTAGTGTTATCTTGCCCTCTGAGGCCGAATTATGATCCTCCCGAGAAACCAGTGTGTTCTCATAAATCGCTTCGCTAAAGAGCCGTAGCAAATTACTGTTTGGCTGAGGGGCTACACAGCTCTGTTTGTTTTTCTACTGTTAGCCTCATTCTCCACGGCAGATAATTTGTGAACTGATTTATGCGTCGGACATGTGCGCCGGGGTTGTATGAGTGCGTTTCGGTGATTTCCTCACAGGATGTTCCTCTGTCTCTTCTCTGAGTAGAAACCGTTACTCTAAGAAATATCCCACCAGGTGGCCCATCAGTACTTTCCAAAGCCACCGTTCCCAACAAGTGCATGTGTGTTTAAGATATCAGCGCACATGAACCACGAAAAATTATAAATGTTCTTCATCCAAGTTGCTGGAGAGCTTTGTAGGAGTAACAGACCAAAACTGAATTCATTATTGAAGCTGAAATTTATCTTCATCTATACTGAATTTGTGCAAGTGAAAGTTGAGCATTATTACTGAAATATAAATTAATGTTGAAATTTGACATTTAAACCAGAAGTGACACATCTTCATGCATAATTGAAAATATGTAAATGCAATTTTTTTTAGAGCTTTTAGAGCTTCAGCAGATAGTGTAAATAATGATTTAAAATTTAAATTGCAATTTACAGATCTTTATGAGCCATACTTTAATGTATGTAAATATGAGATTTGTACAGAGCCCCCAAAGGAACATGGAAATGGAAAAGATATGTGATGGAAGAAAAAAAAAATTCAATGGTTTTGCTCATAATTTTTTGTGCTTCCCAGAAAAACTAAAAAATGCAAAAATGCAAAGTTTCACAGGGAAACTTGTGAGAGACCTCAAAAGTTTTGCAAACAAATGCGAAGTTTGATAGGGAAATGCAAAAGTTTTGTGAGCAAATTCAAAAGCACTGAGATATAATTTTCTCTCTCATCTATATGCACCCATCGCCATGTCCTTTTTAGTAGGTCTCAGAGATGCAAGGAATGATTTTAAATAACAATTACAATTTTTGACCAACATATAAATATTTATTGTAATCAAAAATTAAAACTGATGCAATGCATGGTAATGCACTATTTTTGAATATACAAAATTTAAATAACATTCATAAATTCACAATTTGGGCTAGATTGTTTTACCTGATGTTGTGCTTTTTGATGCATCTCTTGATGTACGATTTGAAAACTAAGGTTAATTGGAAGATTTTTAGCAAATAATGATTAAAATCTACTTCTTACACAAAGCTGTCTTATGACCACAAGTCATTTGGACTGCTTTTATGGTAGTGTTGTTTGGAGCCTGAAAGCTGCATTTACTTTGTCTTGAAAGAGCAAAACATCTCCATTTTGTGCTCGACATAGAGTGGGGGAACTATGACGTCACTCTGTATGCGGATCGGCTGTTAGCATGAAACTGGTTCCCTCGACAAAAAGCCAATAGGATTTTTCCATAGGCTTTTGGATTATCGCAAAAAATAAGCTCTGTGTTCAATCATAGTTCATGAAACTTACACGTTTTGTCCATCGAGATAATCTTCACAAAATAATATAACTTTGACGAATTTTGAAGCCTAAATAAAAGCGCCAGAACTGAAAAGCTAAACTTAGGCTATAAACGAACTACAGCACCACGGTCGCTCGCCTTCAACGTCACCACCACCGCGCTCCCGACAACTCTCTCAAACTTATTTTTAACATGTTCAGTGAAAAGTATTTACTCTGTATATGAATTTTAATCCACGCTACATGAACCTTTTCATATAAACTGGAATAAATACAAAACTAGAGCCAAACTAAAACTGAAATGAGACATTAGTAATAAATAGTATAGAGAATAAATGAAATAATCTTAACTAAAGGACATTTAAAGCACGCATTTCTGTACATTTCGAAATAAGGTGCATTAAAAGTCAGTAAATCCTTGATTAATATGAATTAAAAACGTATCGCCGCGTATTTAATCTTTTAAATAACAGCAGAGTGAGCGAGGTTTTGGATATGGTAAGATTAAACTTATTTTAGTGAACAAAGTACCACATTTCAGCTCTCATTTTGTTAGGGTGGTTACACAAAATGTTATTTTATCCTTGCTTCTAGAAAATCCTCAATCTATATGCTTTCTAACAGCTTCATGTGGCCGTAAACACTTAATTTTAACGTGGCTTTAAGCACTATGCATCATTAAAGTTTCACTTTCACCAAGTAAAGCCGGCAAATGTGGTGTTTACATGTAATAATCGTAATATGAGTTTACCTTATGGTCCGAACCCAGAGTCTCCGCATCAGTAAGCGATAAAACGAGCATCTTCCCTCCAAAGACATGTGTCGCATTTCGGGGCAAAGCAAAAGAAAAAACATTGTCGAACAACAATATAAAATGCGGGAAACTATTCGTTGGTTATTCTAAAATTAACTGAATTACAAATTATACTACAACTGGAAAATACTGTAAATTGATAAACTGTTCGGCGTGATGACGTGTAATGTCTCCGACAGCGCCTGTAGTCCCATTTAGCAACTTGTTAGCAACCGTCTTTTTTAAGAAACGTAACAACTTAAAAAAATCACGAGTGGGGTGTAACTGGTGTGTTTTATGTCGTAGAATAAAACGTGAAAGTATCTTGAGCTTGTGTGAACCACGGACCTTATTTAAGGGATTTAACCAAAAAACCCATTGACTCTGGGACGATGGAACCGGAAGTGCTAAAATGCTAACTCGCGTCCGGGTTTTCGCCTACAAAGTGACATCATAGTTCCACCACTCTATTAGAAAGCAAGTCATGCAGGTTGGAACAACATGAGGGTGAATAAATGATGGCAATTTTCTTTTTTGGGTGAGCTATTCCTTTTAATGCGTTTTTAATGTACTTCTTCCTTACAAAAAGAAACACACTGGTTAAGTTTTCTACATCAACCGCAGATGCTTGTCTTAAAAAGGAAAAGAGAACCTAAAACATGTCAACGCAGCAAACCATCCATCCATAACCTCCAGACATTTTCTATTTTCCACCCTCAGGTGACCCTCAGCAGCACTTAGTAAATCATCTTTTCCAAGGAGAACAGGGTTGAGCTTTCCTGTCAGGGACTGGACTCTCAGACAGACACATTTCCTGTCCTTTAAGCTGTCCAGAGAGCCGAATGTATCTGTTCCAGCTCTCAACGATGGCGGGAATCCTGTGGAGTCAGCCCAGCTATAACTACACTGCAAAAACTTTCAATTTCTTTACCAAAATAAATATTCATTTAGAACTCCATTTCGTTTAATCAATAATTGTTTCCATACATTTTAGTTGCTATCATGCAGAGCTGTTTTTGCCGGGCAATAGAAGTAGGTCAGTATTAAGCCATTTTTAAGGTGTTCTGGTTTCTATTGTTTTGTTGTGGTGCAGTTAGGTGGGGTCTATGTTATTTGCAACCCAGCCTCATTCGAAATACGTGCTTGTGGCGATGTTTTCCAACAACGATATTACGTATCTTACTGCATGTTTAGCAGCAGTTTCAAAGAGAAATGTCTAGTGAGTGTCACCAAAAAATGTGTTCAATACTTGACCATGGCCACTGTTTTATTACATTGGTACATGTACATATTGTGGTATTTTTATAACATTGCTTCAGGTATGTGTTGTGCTGGTTCAGAATGTCCAGTGAGTGTCGCTAAAAGGTTAATGCTTCATGGACAGTAACAAACCCCCTACACCAAACCCAACCCCCTAAACCTACTAGATATAACATATATATATATGAGAAGAGTTCCAATGCAAAAGCCTCTAAAAGCCATCTTGGTCAAAAATGAGATAACGATACTGAGTGAATGCTCTCCACACATAGTATATGTTCACCAAGTATGTTCACTTCAAACGCGCTAAAACCCAGCCTCAACCCATTCAGAAGTACCAGTACTTACATAGAAACCTATACATAGTAGCTAGAAAGAAATGCTCATTTTAAAGAATAATGTCAGATGTACTTAGAGGCTTTTGTATTTGAACTCTTCATATGTATATATATAACATAATATTGTGCAAGGAACTGTGCAAAAATCAGCCTCTTTTAATTAAAACTCTGGCTCTGTAAATCATACTTTGTGTGAAAAGGAGTAAAAGAGTTTTACTGCCTGTAGTCTTCATTTCATCTGGAAACTGCAGCGATTCGTACATATAGGTAGGTTTTTTGGAGTTTTGCAGAAATGTAGGTAGAGGCATGCATTTCCAATGAGCCTGGGTAGGTTATTTTGGTATATTATGTCTTTAAGTTAAAAAAGCCAAATGCAATTGATGTATGAAAAAATGTATGTATGTAAAATGTATGATTACATTATTTTCACATTTTATTTCTGATTTGGTATTATTGAAACTGGAATCTTGACAAACAGTTTTGCAGAATACGTTTCTTCTTCTTGGATTTAGATGGCTGTTGAATGAACTGATTTACTTTAAAGGGATCTTGACAGTGTGTCTCAGTGTGTGTTCTGTCTCATTTCGGTGGACTGTGAATCAAACACTCTTGGCTCTTGCCAGCAGCTGTCTCTCTGAGTTTGAACTCTCAACTTCACTGTGTGTGTGAGTGAGAGTCAGGGTGGGGAAGTCAGGATCAGTCCATGAAGATCAACATCCTGAGACAAGCTCTCAGTCGGTCTGGAGCCTGGAAGTTATCACCAATAATTACTGCCCCAGATGTTGGACACATCTGTCAATAAGTTCATCAAATGGCTTTGAGGAAATCCCTGCAGAATGATAAGCCAGTAACCATGAAATGAAGACATTAACAACAGGTTAGATGATGATCTGTGCTTCCATCTATCTATCTATCTATCTATCTATCTATCTATCTATCTACGCATTAAAACTTTCATCCTAAATCAGTCTGGTGATTTACTCATCATTAAATCTGATTCTGATGGTCATCTATCCATTAAAATATCCATCCATCCATCCATCCAAACATTAATTCATCCATATATCCATAATGTCAAGCATTCACCTTTTCATACATCCATAGTCATCCATCAGTTCATCCATTTGCTCATCTTTCCAAACATTCATCTATATCCATCCTTTCATTTGTCTATCTGTCCGTATGAACATCCATTGAACAGTGCATCCATCCATTTAAATATTCATTCATCTCCTCATTCGTACATCCATCTATCCATCCATCCATCCACCCATCCATCTATACAAACGTCCTTTCAGAACAACTTAAGTTTTTAGCGTTTTGGTTTTTGGTGCTTAACGTAAAATGACATTATAATAAAGCTGTTTTAATTCTTGACAGGTGGGTTGGTCTTTTATGATTAGAGAAATTTAAGATGAAATGTGAAAACAGAGAGACCAGACCCGGGCAATCCAGAAGAACATGTAATTGAAGCGTTTCTTTATCTGGTCCTTTGACCCCCACCCCCCAAATCCAAACAGACCAGTCAGAACCAGACCAAAGGTCACCCCAGTCCCACCTGGTGAGCCACAGCCACTGGCGCTAACGCAAATACTAGTATAATCGCTTTATCTGGCTTGCCTATGTTTTCCTCCACATTGTAAGTGGAGCAGAGTGTGTTTTGCTATCATGTGTCTCTTTCTGATTGGATGCCTGTGGTGAGGTCACTGCTGCTGATCCCTCTGTAAAAATGAACCTGAGAAGAGAGTGAGATGGAGAAACTGAGCCTCATAGAGCTGTCCGTCACTGCTGTCCGAGTGCAGGAAATGAGGAAAAAAGAAGAAACGAAAAAAGGAGGAACTCATAACATGGGCTTCATCCCCTCGTGGGCTAATTGGCGGCGCTACATGAAGGAGATTTCAATCCAAATAAACACAGTGTCCCCAAGCCCTTTCAGAGAGAGCTTAACCTACAGATATTAAAGGGATAGTTCACCCAAAAATGAAAATTCTGTCATCATTTACTCACCCTCAAGTAGTTCCAAACCTGTATGACTTTCTTAGTTCTGCCAAACACAAAGGAAGATATTTTGAAGAAAGTTTGTAACCAGGCTGTTTTGGGGCACCATTAACTTCCATAGTAGGAAAACCCCCCAAAAAACTATGGAAGTCAATGGTGTCCCAAAACAGCCTGGTTACAAACTTTCTTCAAAATATCTTCGTGTTCAGCAGAACAAAGGCATTCATACAGGTTTGGAACTACTTGAGGGTGAGTAAATGATGACAGGATTTTCATTTTTGGGTGAATTATCCCTTTAACCTTAAAGAGTACTCATCCTCTCCCTTTACCTCCTCGCCTTCCTTTTCTGTAGCCGTGTTTTGGTCGTGGAATATTCAGTTTTGAGCCATGTTTCCACTGAGAAATACAAAGTAGAGTAGCTGTTTAATGTTGCAGTCATAGTTTTAATGATCACATCTGGAATAGACCATTTCATAATGATATTTGTTGGTTTAGGAAGTGCCGTCATTGTTCTCTGGAAGGTTTCAGGTTAGTTGTCAAACAATAGCGGATGGTGCTTCGTAGTGACTCACGGCAGTAACATTAATACAGAGCTCCTCGCATAATATGTTAAAGAAAAAATAGATATCATTGTCACAAATTAAAGATTTGCTCCCACAAGATATAAAATAGTTTGATTTTATGAGTCATGCAAACAAATTTTTAGTTTGTGGCCATGATATTTTTTTTATATCCTTCGGTGACTGGATGCTCCCTGAATGCCTGAAACTAATGAAAAGTTGTTGCACTAGAAGTGTTAACAGTTTCATTAATTATAATGAGAGTGAATAAATGTGACCCATAAGTTGCACGGGTATATTTGTAGCAATAGCCAAAAATACATTGTATGGGTCAAAATGATTGATTTTTCTTTTATGCCAAAAATCATTAGGATATTAAGATCATGTTTCATGAAGATATTTTGTAAATTTCTTACCATAAATATATCAAAACGTAATTTTTGATTGGTAATATGCATTGCTAAGAATTTCATTTGGACAACTTTAAAGGCGATTTTCTCAATATTTTGATTTTTTTTTTTTTTTGCACCGTCAGATTCCAGATTTTCAAATAGCTGTATCTCGAACCAAATATTGTCCTATCCTAACAAACCATACAGCAATGGAAAGCTTATTTATTCTGCTTTAAAATGATGTATAAATCTCAATTTAAAAAAACTGACCCTTATGACTGGTTTTGTGGTCCAGGGTCACAAATATGCTTTCATCTTTTGTAGACATACTCAATCTCTACAAGATAGTGGTACACATCTTAATAAGTCACTTTGTTTAATTTTTCATCTGTTTGTTTCTTTATTTAAAGATCTGTTATTGCTTCAGGACCAAACACAGTCCATTGCATTTACATTGTTATTGTTAACACATTGTTAGCATGCTAATTAAAGCACTGATACTAAAAACATAGCTATCAACCTTAATCCAGGTACACATTGCATGATTTTAGCCCAGATTTTCACTTGTCAACAGTTTTGTGGAATTCACCGACAAATGCCCGCAATTGGAGGCAAATAGGTGCTTGTCTTCTTTTTTCTTTTCTGCTGCAAATCAGCATACAGACAACTTGAATCACAAGGTTCTTATAAGATCATTACAAATCAGACTGTGTGACATCAGTCTAATAAACCTGGGTACGACGTGTATGCAGACCGTACGATGATGACACCTAGTGACTAGTACGCTACGACGCAAGTTACTATTGAAGAATAAAACGTCATCAGCTTGTGCAAAAAAGAGCATGACTAAAGAGCATGACTAAACACAGTTTGATAGTTGTACTTTTTATGTTTTCTGAAAAAAGAATAAGCTGCGAAAGAGGAAGGGAAAAGAGCTTGAGGTAAGTTTTAGTCACGTTATAAGTTATAATTTTATCGCCATGTCACCATGTTGCATTTTTATTGGCTGGTCAGTAACTGTGGGTCGTAGCAGCAAACACACTGTGTGATAATCATGCTGACTTTCTGACACTGTCAGAAAATTATCGTACGCTATCTTTCATCGCAAGACCATGTCAACGGCCGTCTTTGAACCTCTCTCACTTCACAACACAGGACCACCTATTAGGAGCCACGATCACAGAAATCGCCATGATTGTTTGACTCAGTGTGCTAAAGAAAAATGGATATCATGGCCACAAATTAAGAATTTGATCCCCCAAGATGTAAAGTAGTTTGATTTTATGAGTCATGCAAACAAATTTTTAGTTTGTGGCCATGATGTTTTGTGATATCCTTCGGTGACGTGCTGTCTAGGCAATCTTTTGTCTAGGACTGCCGAACATTGTACAGTGTGTCCCAGGCTTAACGCATGTTCCTTTCTCACTTCTTGCATATGTTTGTTTTTGAAATGTGGTTTGTGGATCAGAAGGAATTGTCGGTGATTCATCCTGTTGAAATGTTGTGTAATGCTTATTCGCCATGTAGTGTGCACACAACAGCAACTAAACTGTACCTGAGACAGTTGTGTAGTGTGAGAAGAACAGTGATCTGATGACTTTGAAAATTGTGCAGTGTGTTCCTGGCAATACTAGTTGTCGGATGACTAATCAACCAGTCAGCCGTTGCAACCTAATCAGTGCTCGAATTGAATCAAGTCTTATGGGGGGTCCCCACCATCAGACTTTTTTTTTTTTTGGTGGGGGTGGGGGTTAGTCTCGCAATATACAATTTATACAAAATAAACAATATATTTGATCATAATATGCATAACTATATACTATTTAATGTTGCATAACAAAGAGAGATAAGCTACTATTCTTCTTTTAAATGGCTTACTCCAAGTAATACTGGATTTAGAGGGTGACAAAGCAGCAGACCCAAAAGGGCAACTATGGCAAATATACCAGGGGACTACATATAAGGCACTTGAAGATCCGTAAAAGCATGTGACATCAAAATACATTGAAATTTCTCAAAAACAGTAGAAAATATTCAGATGGCTTTCAGACTCACTGAATGGTATTCAAATTCAGGTAAGACGCCTCTGACGTTGTCTGTGGTTCAGGAGTGGCTTAACAAGAGGAATACGACAACTGTAGCCAAATTCCTCGACACGTCTCTGTGTGGTGGCTCTTGATGCCTTCACCCCAGCCTCAGTCCATTCCTTTTGAAGTTCACCCAAATTCTTGAATCGATTTTGCTTGACAATCCTCATAAGGCTGCGGTTCTCTCGGTTGGT
>JAFVLL020043387.1:0-24944 GCA_021397915.2 Tor tambroides
TTTGAAACAGAAACCTGATACAATGTTGTTGAATCAAAATAAATTGTTTAAATAAAGTGAAAGGCATCAAAAAAATCATTTTTTTGAGTGTATATATAATAAGTTTTGTGTAAAAAATGGAATTAGCGCTTTATAACATTTATTTACAGAATTAATTTACATATTTTCTTTCACAATCCAGCCCAGCTTGTCTCAGGACAGTGGTCTGGCTGGTGCATTTTCCCAGGTGGCTTTCGGAAGTGCAGCTGGAGTCAAACTGGAGGCAGTTATGGAGCAGCTCCAAAGACAACAACAAGCTAAACTGGAGATGGAGCGCAAGGAGAGACACCTCAGGGAAGCCCATATTCTGTATTCCCAGCAGTTGGCTGCACAGCAAGCCATCATGGCCTCCGCCAGAGCTCAGGGTGCCCCATTAACTGCTGATTTCTACAGCAAAAGCTCCAGAGACAGAGCGCTGAAAGGCAGCCAGGGGCCTCAAGCTGCCAGGGGGCCCATGAAAACCGACTCTGACCAAGTACACGAGGAAGACGCCATCGATGAGATGGACAGAGGAAGAGGGTCCGAGGGGGATGAAGACGACGACGATGAGATGATGGATGGGGAAGACGGTAGCGAAGAAGAGGAAAGCGAAGGTTTGGAGTTCCTCAGGAAGCAAAGCCTTGCGCTTCAGCAAGCGTCTGTTGGAGTTCCTCAGTATTCGTTCCCGGTCTACGCTGCATCGCCATCTGCTGCTAAAAAACGTCCCCTGTCACCGACCACTAAGGTGAAAGGTGAACTCGAAGAGTCCCTTACCGACCAACAATCATTCAACACGCCAAACGGACTGGCCGATTGGAGCCTGGATGACTCATTCAAACAGGTTTGTGTCTATATTTCTATGACTTGTCATTAATATCAAGGGGTTTCAGTATGTCGGGCATTCACAGGCATTGTGCTTACTCTCACTTTATCACCAGTGACCTACAAAAGCAGCAATACAGCATATTTTCATTCATCTCTGCATGATTTGAAGAGTGCCACGTCATGAGATGAACTGTAAAGGTTCTTTACATGTTCATAAACTGTGAAACCACTAAAACAGAGTCATCTCGGCTTACTGAAACGCAATCGGCTCTGAATAGGACATCTAATCCAGTTTTCTCGGGCGCAACAGGAATATATGTTCTCCCAAAAGTGTACAAAAGAATTGGGTTGGACTTGTAGCTCTTTAGTAAGAGTTAAGGGTTTAGTGAATGAGCTTTATAGAGTCACTTAATGAAGTATTGTTGAGTTTAATTTCCGTCAGGAGATTTTCATAAAAATATGTCAAGAAAATGTCTAGATCACTCCGCAATCAAAAGAAGAAAACTCGGCTTGGCTTTTTACTTGGCTCTCATCAAAACCTATTTTTTGCAACCATTAAAGTTGTCTGTGTTATGACATTATTCAAAATTAAGCGCATTTCCAATTCTCATTACTATGATGCAAAAAGAATTTTTGTTTTTGTATTATCGTTACCTTAAGGTAAAAACAATATTATATTATTAAATTAAAATGTTCATAAATGATGGTAGCATTTGTTATACTGCCTTTAATAATCCTGATTTGAATAAAGATGGGGGTAAAATGTGCTTAATTGTCCTGAAAATACTGATTAATTACTGATAAAGTATTTTTTTTATCCATCTATCTACATTTATACTCATTTTGTAAGCTTTTTTTCATATTTTTATTACCATAATGTAAAAAAATGAATATTAGATCATTATAAATAATGGTAGTATGTTATACCGCACTTTAATTTTGCTGATTTTAATAAAAAATTCTATAAACTCCTAAGACAACTAATTCAGTTTTTTTTAACACAAGAGGAATATGCATTCCTCAAAGTGTACAAAAGACATTTTTCTCCTCTTGTTGCATTCTGCTTCTTTCTAAAGCCATTGTCCTCCTCTTCCCTTATTGTCAATAGTCTCCTGCTGTGAGCCAAGCTGTACCCTCAGACGTGGTCTTACGACACTCTCAGTTAATTTCTCCGTTTGTTCATCCCGAGTCTTTGGGGAATTCTGTCCTGACATAAGGCTTTTGTCCCTGGATATCCCTGAAGTGTGGCGTTCTGGCAGGCGGCCCAACTGGAATGCTCTTTCATTCTCTCTTTCTTCCTGCCGTCTCACTTTCCTCTGTCATTCCCCCTACCGCTGGTGTTTCTTGAGAACAAGCGCTTGGCAGTGTGCTGTAATGCTCTCTTGGCCTGTGACCAGAGAAGCATGCTGTCAAGTTGCAAAACAAGAGGCAGTATGTTACAGGCGCGTGCTGTTGGAGAGCCGCCCTGACAGTTCGCACGTGGAGATTTCCCACAATTTAGGCTCATTTAAAGGGATTGTTAATCCAAAAAATGAAAATTCTGCCATCATTTATTCACCCTTACGCTGTTCCAAACCTGTAAGAACACATAAGAAGAAATGTCTCAACATTTTGTGTCCATATAATGGAAGTCAATGGGGTCAGAGTTGGACATTGGGCATTTGTCAAAATATCGTTTTGTGTTCGACAGAAAAAAGTAATGCATACAGGTAATTGCATCCTTTTAAAGCGCTCGCATTAATCGCGATAGGATGAAGCCGTCTTTCAGAAGACCGTCTCTGTGGGTTTAATGCAGAGATGGACATTTCCCTGTAGTGCTGTCATCCATTTTAGTGGCCTCAGGTCTGAGCTCTTTGTTTGCTCAGCTGTGCTTGAGTGATCGATCAATCATGGAAAAATGGATTGCTCTAATTTCATATGTTCACTCTTATGGCTTCCTTCAGCCCTTGACATTTGCATGCTTTGAGTCAAAGTCCATTTACCCTACTTGCGTTGAATAATACAACATTATGTATCGAAACCCCCAAAGTGCCGTTTAGCAGTGCATTCGTTTTATTCCGTAAGTGTTGCTATTTTTGATCTTATGACCTTGTGTTTTTACGCAAAACATCCAACGTGGATTTATCAACGGTTACTGACATCAAACATGTAACAACAAGCACAAGATGGTAAAACTACAGTGATGTTTTGGAAGGTTGTGTGTTGACAGGCAGGTCTGTGATGGGTGTGATAAAAACATGTCATTATGTATGTATTTATAGTGGGTAGTGGTCTGAGGGCTTGTATACTGCTTTTCAAATGTAGGCTTGTCCACGTGTATAGGAGACAATGGGAGATTCAGTGCTCTGAAAAGGCTGACGGTTGGACTTATACCTCATTACTAAGAGGGAAGGTTTAGTGAATGAGCTTTACAGAGGCACTTCATGGTGTGTGCATTTTAAGGGGGTTATTTTTTATTTATTTTTTATTTTTTTAACAAAACTATGTCAAGAAAATGTCCAGGTTGCTCCAAAATCAAAAGGAAAAATAGAAAATAAGTTTTTAGATTTTTTTTGCATTACTTCAATTTTAATTTTCCTTAAATGTACTGTCATGCAAAAAAACAAAACAATTGTCATCATAAATATTACAAAATATTTTTTTGCATCACAGTACTGTACCCTACTGTAAAAAATTATTCAATTCAAATATTTATAAAGAACAGTAGTATTTCTACTGCCCTTATTTTATGTTGATTAGTTAATAAAAATAGAAATGACGTGGTAAATAGAATCATCATTGGAAAAAATGCAAATAGTAAAATAATGTGTCAGATGCGTTATGGTAATGAGAATTAGGGGTAAAATGTGCTTAATTGTTATACACATAATTACTTGTCCTGCTTGTGGTGATTTTCTTTTTTTTTTCTTTTTTTATTATTCATAATTTTTTTTTTTTTTTTTTAGATGACCCAGACATTTTTTACAGGCTTTGTGAGATAATAAAACCTTGTAATTAAAATAAATAAAAATTTAGACAACCAGGTTTAATGCGTGGAACTGAAGTAATTTTTTATTGAAATAATACACTTCAGTTACTGAGTCTGATTCACTTTTTTGTTTATTTTTTTTTGTGTGTTTTTTAGTATTTTGGGTTGAATTTTAATGCACAAAATGCAAAAACAGACTTCAATAAGCAAGGTTTTACAGCTTGAGGGGCTTCGATTCCACCCCCACCCTCTTTTTTTGCTCTCACCCGTCTTTATTTCTGTCCTTTAGTATTTAATGATGCTCTCTGTGGTAACAGTATCATATTGCGGGGTGGGGGGTGTGAAGAGACTGGTTTGATGGCACTGACTACACAAAAGAGAACAGATGCCACAAATGGCATTTTTAAATGAGGTTTGGGGGTTGTCTTTTTTGGAGCTTTTCACACTTAAACGGATAAGCCTCAGTCAATCAGTAAACGCTTTTGGTAAAGTTGGCACCAGTGTTTACTCATAATCTTAGCGAACTGAGGAACTAATTGGCAGTTTGCAGATAAAGGAAGTTCACTCCAGCTTCGTTTTGAATCTCCAAGGGGAAGGCCCATGGACAGGGATGTTTGGTTAGTTAGGGGATGTTACGATGGCTTTTTCTACTTCCTGAGTTGAGTTTTGGGTTGTTTGTTTTTCGAGTTTGCTAGTGTTGAATTCAGTAAATCATCTAACAAGTCAATGAGGAGGTCAAATGGCTGCCAACTCTTCATTGAACACATGGCTGAGGCCAGTCCAGATCGTTTGGCGCCCTTTAAACCTAGCGTTTTTGAGGTCTCTGACACAATGCCCTTTTTAGGGAGCTCAGCATGGTAATCTAGGGTGATTAATGGAGTTTTAATCAGGCTCAGTTGATGTCGGCTCATGCGTGTGCCTTGAGTTACGGCCTCCCGTTTGGCGAGTATGATGACCATATCAAAGGCATCGGGTCAATAGAAACACCCCCGCTACTTTGATTCTGCATTTGTCAGGAGAAATATATGGCGGCAATTAGCAAAATCTTTTAACCAAGTACCTGTTTATTATTTTAGGGGCCAAATATTCATTCCAAGTCTTACTTTGAAGCCTCCCATTGCATTTTTGCCACACTCTTTAAAACAAAGGTTGTTTTTTTGGCATAGATGGTTCCCTGAAGAATTTTTTAACATCCTTACATTCTTAAAAATAAAGGTTCAAAAATTGTGTTTTCACAGCAATGCCAAAAAATAACCATTTTTGGTGTGGAGGACATTTTGTTAGTCTAAAAACCCTTTTCCACTATAAAGAACCATGAAAAATTCCATGGATGCCAATAAAGAACCTTTATTTTTAAAAGTGTACAATCTTTCCATTGCGCAAAAGGTTCTTTATAGTGTAAAAAGGTTCTTTATATGTTTAAAATGTTCACACTAAGAAAAAATGGTTCTTTTAAGAACTGTTCACTGAAAGGTTCTTTGGAGAACCAAAATTGTTCTTCTATGGCTGCGAAAACCTTTTATTTTTTAGGAGTGTATGCAACATGGATTGGGTCATATTGTCTTCACAGTTGCTATGGGAAAAGCGATATGTCCGAATAAACAAAAAGACAAAAGTGCTTTAGATGGCACACTCTTGACATTCTCCCTTCCCCCAAAAGAATTTGTTTCTGAACGAACAACAGGAAATTTGTCCTTGGGTTCGGGAACAATCTTATTTGTCGAAGTCCGCTGCATTATTTAACTGTCAGCATCACCTTGACAACATTTCACCCCCACAGCAGCGATACAACCCAGCCGGTAGCAATCAATTCTTATTATATCAGGGTTTGCTGTGGCAGTGGAATGGTTTTCCATATAAATTATCAATGACCCCACGGCCTCACACTTGTATGTTCGCTCCAATGTTACCATGACATCTGTTGCGTGTTGTTACCACGACGTTGCTTATTTCTCTTGCGCGTTACGGGTGTTAATGCGTTCGCGAGGTCTGTCAGTCTTTCTCTGGTAGCTCTGACAGAGCTTGGTGGTCCATCTTGATGGAGAAGTTTCAGTCGGACAGCCCTCCTGGGTCCCATGATGTTGCGATCACTGGGGTCAGCTCGAAGTGCAGCCCATCTGTGCGATAGATCAGCGCCAATCCAATTAGCAATGGTCTTTGCTCTTAAGAATATCATCTCGACAGGCCGATTGTATGATAAAACGTCGTTTATTTGAAGTGCGAGCTGTCAGATGGATGTTTTATAGCCTTGTTTTGGTGCCATTTCGCCCTTCCCGTTTTCAGTGCAGTGTGAACTATCTGCTCGGGTGGTAACTCTAAACCTTGAATAGGAGGCATTTGATAGTAAAAATCTTTAAAGGCCAGAGGCAAGAATGTGAGGTTGGTGAGGGGCTGGCGTCTGCGTCTAGTTTGTCCAGCCCCACCCAGAGGAAACATTCCAAGTGGAATTAGTTTTTTTTTCTTCAAATGGTGAGAATTCCCATTAGGGGCCTGTGTATAAAGGGAGAATAGAGGGAGTGTCTTCGTCGCAGCCGTCCTATGATTTGTGACCGTTTCTAGTCCATTTCACCAAGTGTAACAGAAGCAAGTAATGGAGAGGGAATGGTAATCAACCAGAAAGGTATATGGGGAAGGGAGGGGGTGTTTTCTTATTTGTCCGTCCATTTCCCATCCCTTTTAACAAGTGTAGAATGTTTGTCCCCAACCCCCCTCAAAACCTGTCCCGACTTGCTGGAGGTTTTCGCAGCCTTCATTTTACCAAAAGCAGCTTAGGGCATTATCATCACACAGTATCTATTTTTCAGTGTTACTAGAATGTGGAATTTCAAGCACACCTAGGAAGAAATCAAGTGCTAAATAATGCATACCTACCAGTAGCCCAGCGGGGTTGAAAGTAAGGTTTTTGTCATCAATAAAAACGTTTATATTGGTTAAAAGTGTATTTTGGGCTATCAGTAATATTGTTATTTTATGTTTTTTTTTTTTTTTTTTTTTGTTATTGCTGTTTATTTTATTATTTTTATTACTTGAGCATCACCTTTATTTATTTATTTTTATTTATTTGATTTTAGTCAATTTTAGCACCTTTTTGTTTTATTTATAGCCCTTTGTTAATTTTGTTAGATTTTTTTGTTTTGCTTTTTGTTTTGTTCTGTTCTTTGTGTTTTTGTTTTGTGTTTGTGGAAAATGTAGTCTCTACAAGTGTTTTCAAATAACTTATTTAGAAACAGTGGGCTGCAGCTGTTAGTCCAGTTTGACTACATTAATGAAAGTGACTACAAAGGTAGACAAAATGCAAGAATTTTAAGGTATTATAAACAGGACATGCCATCACAATACAATACCATCATGCTCTGAATCCTGAAAGGCCCCACATCTGATTCTTGAGGGATTTTTGGCATTTTAAAATTCTTTAAGTAGAAAAGCTGCCTACTAGGACAGGTCTGTCCTCCTTTAGTTCCTTTCTTTCCAAACTCTCCGATACTGAGATAGAGCCATGGTGGACTGAGATCTTCACACCTGTGTCCATTTGTTTGAAAGACAATCTGTTTTCTCATATAGTACCCAGTTAGGACAAAGATAATGGATGTGAACTCTGCCTCAGGCCTTTGCAGGATGTTCAAGGATTTGGACAAGCAGTTACAGGCCCTGGCTTTGGGCCTTTTGTCTCTCTTTCTGCTCTTCTCAACTATGTGCCATTTATATTGTTCAAAGGGCCATATCAACCAATAAGGCCTAATAAAGCTGTTTTGTGTTTTTTACCCCACCTCCTTCTGTAGGAAACTTTAATTTTTTTTTTTTTTTTTCACTTGTGTACAATTGTATAGGCTGCACATTTTGTGGACTGTTTCCCACAATGGACTTCTTATTGTGGGAGACTGGACAGCCGCACACCTTAAAGTATCACTTAGCGTAGTGCGGCATACAACCACGAATTGCTCTTAATGGATCCATTACAAATTCCCAGGGATAAAAGTCCCCAATCTACTCCCTCCCCCGCCTCTCTAGCCTCTGTTGCTCCTGGCACAGCAAGGAGCCGAAAAAGTGAGACTGTGACTTTTGGCAGTGGAGACCCAATTATTTGATTTGGATTAAAGATCCAGGCCATCCCCCATGGTGCTGTTCAGTGCTGTCGCTTATGGAACAGCTGCTGCGTTGTTGAAAATCCAATGGCCATGTGGTGTTTGGACATCAGTTCTCTTGTCCCAGTCAGAGAAAGTTTCATTGATCTATTTATTTTTGTCTTTATGTAATACAGTTATTGTAAAATAGAGATGGGTGGAATAGCAAAATTTTCCAGCACAGTAGTAGTAGTAGTTAGTTGTTGTTTTTTTTGCTGAAAACTGTTTGTTTTTGTTTTTGTTTTTATTTATTTAGAACTTGATTTGTATTCTTTTTATCTTATTTTTTACTTTTTGTTTTATTTATTTTTTTGTTGTTTTGGAAACTTCTTTCATTTTGTTTCATGTCTGTTTTTGTTTTTAATCGTTTTGTTTTGTTTTGATCTCGAGAAAGTTTTTTTTTTCTTTTTTTTTCTTTGTACTTTGTTTTGGTTCAGTTTTTGTTTCATGTGGTTAACTTGAGTGCCCCTGTGCCTTTTTAAACATTTATTTCTTCTTTTTTTCTTCTGTTTTGTTTTTTTGTTTGTTTTTTGTTTTTTAACTAAACCTCAGATCTACTGTATGATTTGGCATTTTGCAATGTTACTTAGTGACTATAAATGACCTACATTTACGCTAAATGCATGTGATGCATCAAAATGAAATTGCATCCAACAAAGCTATTATCAGCAAAGCTGTCTACACTGAAACTGTGGTCTGTTGCACCGTTTAAAGAGCAGGCTGTCATTTTATTATATAATATATAATATACAGATTTACAGTGTAGCAGAATCTTTACATGCAGTCATACTGCCCAACCCTGTTGTAAATGAATCCTTTAAGAAGAAATCAAACAACCTCAACTGAATAGTGACTCATGGTGAGTGCTGAAGACACAACTGTCCCACACAGCAAGATCTCTAACTTATCAAAATGCAATTACCACCCATTCCTATCAGCATACTGGTATATTTGCATTAACACCCAAAGAGGTCTGCATGATAGGGGAGGTTACTGTTTCATCTCAGTTGAACAATCCCATCTAAGTGTTGATAGCACTTTGGGAAGCCCACCCTGTTATAGCATTACTGCCTGTTGACATAATGTCTCTGGTTTCTCAGTAGTAGACTGTATTCACATTAGAAAATCTCTGTTTGGGCCCTTTTGTTAGGATTTCTCTTATCTAGTAGAATCAAGCTGTGGTTTCCACCCATATTATAAAGTTTCTTTGTTGGCGTCAGTGGTTCCATGAAGAACCTTCAACATATGTGAAACATTTCCTTTGCACAAAAGGTTCTTTATTGTGGGGAAAAAACGTTATTTAGATTTTTAGAATGTTCATGGTTCTTTTTAAGAACTGTTCACTCACAGGTTCTTTGAGGATTCAAAAATAGTAGTTCTATGGCATCACTTCAAAATCCCTTTATTTTTAAGAGTGTAGAGTTTTGTGTCCATCCTTTCAGCCCAAGTCATTATCTGCCTCATTCAGATGTGACAAACACTGGACAACGCTGTATGTTTGTTCCTTCCACCCAAGTAATTATTTGCTGTGGTCAGCTAGGGAAGTGGTTTCTGTCGAATTAATATGGGGAAAGGGGCTTTCATTTCCTTCGGGTGGCCCAGATGGTCATCTGCTTCCTCTTCTCAGCTAATTTGGCCACTAGCCAATCAGTTCTCCCTTAATATGATTAGTAAGGCCAAAGCCTGACCTGTAAGCCTGATAACAGCTTGCACAGTTCTTGTAAATGTCTTCGATGTAGGCTAATGTTTTGCGTTCGGCTCACGTGTCGACGCCGTTTGGCTTGAAGAAGTCTGAGATTTCTCGTAATCCTTTTATAATGGAATTCAACACACAAGTGCTTGTTGTTTTCAGATTCCCTCAAGGTTATACAGTACAGTTGACACATCACAATGCCACACAGCATGGATGCCCACCGCAGTTGATTCCCTGCCGGCTTCCCGCTCCCGGGCCCAGCTGGTGTGTGTTTGCTGTAAACGTGAAGAGGGCCTGGCTGTAGACCGCGCTCTTACCCAGCTGTGATTCACTTAGCATATTAAAGAGTGGGGCGGTGGATGAGTCCTGTAAACTGCTTTATTGCCACTCTGCCTTTTCCTTTCAGACTTTGTGTAAATGAATACTGGAGCCGCAGTGGATAACTTGTAATCAAGCACAAGGCATGTGCACAGGGGGACTATTAGATTTTATAACTGTTTTGTGGTCACGGCCTCTGGGTAACAAGGTTACCCAGCAGTGCTAAAACTGATTGCCCTCAAGCGTATGAGCAAAAACATTGCATCAATCTTAATACTAGAGATATATGAATGTATCAGTAACATTGGTTATTGGCTGAAAATTGAGATTTTAAAATGTAAAATGTATCATTATCACTCCATATTAGATGTCAACTTATATTGGATTATATTAGCCAATATTGGATATTTTACCTGTTACGTTTAGATCATCTAACACTCACTTAGTTATTCTTTAAAATCACCCAACAAACCATGTTAATTGTAATCTTTAGTATATGTATTATGTATTTATACATAGTTTTATGGAATACATACAGAATTTTATGGAATTTTACATTGTTTTATAGTTGTTTTATTTTATCAGTGTACACCTGTATATTGGATGTATTTAAAGTATTTTTTATCAGACTATTAAATATTTAATTCCTATTTTCTCTATATTTAGGTTTAAAATTGATAATTAAAAACACTAAGCATTTAATTTTTATCTTTAGCAAGTCTCAAAATAGATTTTTTTCATACCGTATATTATGTTGTGATGCTTAAATTGACTTGCATTTAAAAATATTTTTGATTTTGTGCTGTTTTATTATTATCTTTTTAGACAAACTTGTATATAATTTAACATTGGCCATATATTGGTTTTTGGTCATAACATGAAAATAATCATCAGCCAGACATTTTCAAAAGTTTGCATATGGTACATTTGTACTTTCCTTGTAGCTTCTGTCCACTGTCACCCAGCCATTAGCTCTGTACCCCTTTATGTTCACATAAGGAAGACCCTCGGAGTTCAAAGGTTAGTGTTAAGGAACGCCTTGCTGACATGCAGACAGGAGCCTGTTTGTTCATCTTGACTCCCGACACCCAATAACTCACTTTCTAGTCTGTCCTTTCAAACAGTGGCCTCCTCTCTTGTCACGTTTTTTTGATAATTGTTTTTCTCTCTTTTCTCGTAGAATGGAAATTCAAGTTGGAACGAGGAAGGCGAGGGTGGGAGAAGCCGAGGAGAGGCGTCCAGAGACTTTGCCAAGGTAAACATTGTTTCTAAGCAGTGGTCATTTAGTCATCATTACACATTTTGTCAGTGACACACTAACACCATTTGGCTGAGTTATTTAACTTTACAGTAGCATGTAGAAGAAACACGGTTTATAGATTGGGGCTGTCAGTTTTTTATCACAATTAATTTGCTTCAGTTAATTTTTAAAGAAAGAAAATAACACACATATAATTATTAGGTTCTAACATTTTTGTCTGACACATTACAGAATATTTGTATACTACTGTTTAAAAGTTTAGGGTCTGTAACATTTTTTTTAATGTCTCTTATGCTCACCAAGTCTGTTTTTAGTTTTACTGTTTCTTTTTGATTAAAAAATACAGCAATATTGTGAAATATTATTACAATGTAAAATAAAAATTTTCTGTTAATATATTTTAAAATGTAATTTATTCCTCTGATGCAAAGCTGAATTTTCAGCATCATTACATGATCCTTGAGAAATCATTCTAATATGCTGATTTGCTGTTCAAGAAACATTTCTTATTAATATCAGTGCTGAAAACAGTTGTACTGCTTAATATTTTTGTAGAAACTGTAATACGTTTCTTGATAACTAGAAATTTAGTTTTGATGACTAGAAACATTTTTTTTCATAACATTATAAATGTCTTTACTGTCATTTTTGATCATTTCCATACATTTTTGCAGAATAAAAGTATTATTTATTTTTTTTTAAAAAGGCAAACATTTGTTCGAAAATGTATGTATATCTAAATAAAGACCTTACTGTGAGTGCAGATGACTTTACTTTTATTAAATATGCCATCTTGGTTTGATTTATGAATAAATTACCAGTAAAGATGATATTTTATTTACTTTATTTGTTTGTTTCCAGCCAGTTTAAAAAAAAATAATGGTCAAATTTAATGTTATTAACAAAATTATATATTTATTTAATCACATAGGCAACTTTAACAAATTGACAGCCCTTAAAATAAATTCTGGATTTTATTGAACAAACAAGGACTTTTGTTCAGCCTTAAGAACAATAGCTTTATATCTACAAAAAAGTTGATGTAACGAAGTTTCCAAAATAATTTTCCAATGATTAACTAATTAATTCTTCACAATTTTCCTTTCAGCTTTACGAACTGGACAACGATCCAAAACGGAAGGAGTTCCTCGACGACCTCTTCACGTACATGCAGAAACGAGGTAGGACTGGCAATGACCGATTTAATCGGACACCTACACCTAGCGTGGAGACGGCCCCCTTAGTTAAGTGGAATCATATGTCCCCGGTCTCAGATTAGCATACTGTGACAGAAAGATGGGCCTGACGGCATCATCCGACTAAGACTAAGCTCTCAGCGACACAGCTTGACGGGGCTATTAACCCCATACCACTGGTTTAAACTCAACCAGATGGAGAGCTGTTTGTGTTGGTCTACCATCAAACCCCCCCATACCACCTACTAGTGTGCGTAAGTGGGGTTGTCAGCTGAGACTTCATAATTAGCGGGGGATGGGAAATGGTGTGATCTTGCCAAACGTCCATCACGGAGGTCCTCTTAGCCATGATTAATGATGTTTTTTTTGACTGATGGAGTGTGTGAAAATGACTTCTGTGGGTGACGGTTGGGTGTTATTCAAGTCCTGAAAGTGTTTCAGCGTGCGACTCAACTCATCCAGGATGAGTAGCTGGTTTTGTGTAGATTGTCACCAGTTTCCATTCAGCAAGCAAACATTTTTTTTGGTTGATTCGGTTGTCTGGTATTGGTCTGAAAATCTCTGGCGGCATTTTATCAGTGACTAGATAACTAGCATCTCTCGTTATACTTGAGTTTCATTCTAGTAGTTGACCGATATAGATATAGAGCAGGGTGGACAATATAAAACCAGTATACACCATTTAATTTTAAGACAAAATACCAGTAAATAACAGTTGTAGCAATAAAATTGTAAAAAAGTTTATATTTTGTTTAAAGAATTAGAGAGAATTCTTTGAAAAATTAAACAATATGAATGAATAACATAATTAGATCTGTGGAATAAACGTAAATGTGTACTTTTAGACAGCAACTTTTTGTTTCTTTAACATTTTGTCTAATAATTTATTAAACTGAAGTGTTAAACAAAATGTAATGAAAATGGAGAACGGGAGGTCCTGTGTCAAAATAAAAGTCAGTTTCCAACATTTAACAGCCAAACTTGAAAAAAATATTTTAGGCAGATGCTGATAATAAAAAAAAAAAGGCAAATATTGGCCGACCACTAATTTATTCCAACACCTCTAAAAAACAGCATGCAGTGTGGTGCTTTTATTTGCTTTAGATGCATTTCTTGGTATTTGATGCCCAAAATAAGTTATTTGGTGGCTTTTTTGTGGCATGTTAAAAGGAATATTCCAGGTTCAATACAAGTTTAGCACTTGTCCTTTTTCTTTAAAGAAAAAAAAAAAAAGAAAAAATTTGGGTTGAGGTGAAGTGCTTACATTTAACACATTGTCCCCATTATGTTTATGTTAAAATACTCACTATTCAAATTTATTTATTTATTTATTTATTTATTTTGGGTGTCCCCGACTAAGGATTTTCATAGTCGAATCAGAATTTTCGAAACTTGCCGATATTCGACTGCTAGTCGAATCATATGTTTGGGGGCGGGGGCAAAATACATTACCAAGAGACAGTCATAAAAACTGACGTTAACACACAGGGAAAATGTGTAATGGACACCTCGCAGATACAAAAATAGTGTTTTATGTTTTGAAAGATAGTTAACATTAAACGCCAGCGAAACACTAATAATTCAAAACATTTTTACAACAGTGCTCTCATAATAATGTTATGTAGGCTATATGACAGTAGTTAATGTAACGTTAATATTACGACATACAGGCTATCTGCACAGAATGCCCCGAATGCAGAAGTGAAAGTGTCCGCTCTGAATGAACTCCTTTTGTGGACATGTTCTTCACGCAACAACGTGTAGAAACACGGCAACCAAACTCTAAAAATTCACAGCGTTTTCTTATAATAGTGTTCTCATTATAATGTTATGTATGTTGTTTGTACTGCTCGCACTGCGCATTGATAATCACTGTACAATGAAGCGCTTTACTTCAGCGCGATGCATCTTATGTGAGAGAAATAATACACAATATATAATCTGGCTGCCATGTTTTTAAATCACTTATACCCCACCTGATCGAAAAAATCCTGTCTTTAACTCTGCCTGTATCAGTTTGAGTCTTGTTCGATAGTCTCCTCCTATCGAAGCATCGAATCATCGACTATTCGGGGTCACCCCTTTTTTATATATATATATATATATGACACAAATGTGGTTTTAGATATAACAATGTAATGCCTAAAATTCTATAATGGCCCCACAACTGAGAATTAAGCTTTCGAATCCACGGCACCGGATCAGATAGGTTTCCATTCAAATCAATGTGTCAACTTAAATCCGTTCAGTCGCGGATCAGATCGTAAAAACAAACAGGCCAGGCCATCAACGAATGAATAGAGGCTTATCAATGGAGTGGGAAGTGCGGGAACTCCTTGGTCTGTGACTCCAGCAGTTCATTATTCAGCCTATTTTCAGGGTATCATGCTAGCTACCTAGCTATAATACTGAGCCATTTAAACGTGATATTTTTTCACATTTATTCAAAAATTGCCGCGGTATTTTTGACCATGGCACTACTTTTTAGGTGTCTACTTGCTTACCGTCTGAAAAAAAAGGCGAATGTCCGCCTGTTCGTCCTGCTTCTTTCTTTTAGCTCCTACCTTCATTTCATTTAAGCACCAGTGACAGTCGGACTGAGCGGTTTTTTCAAACGATGCCGCAAGCCGGCGTTTACGGGCTCAACCAAGTGTACAATCGAGGGGGGGTGGTCACACAGTTTTGTTTCCCTTGTTTTTCCTAAATTGAAAGTAAATCGGAAATAACAACAGATCCACTAGGCTACAACCAGGGTTCGTAAAAGGAGGGCATATCATGTCACATATTACAAAATAATAGGCCTATTATTGGGGGGGACAGATTGGTATTCACGTCCCCCCCAAAGTATATGGTGGTTACGCCCATTTCTGCCGATACCGATATCGATCCGATACCTGGGCAGTTTTTTTTTTTTTTTTTTTTTTTAAGTCTGTTGAATTTTTATACCTCAATGTGTGTTGACCTGATAATGACTTTTTTGTGTTACACACAATCTACTAAATATAGACAACTTTACTGTAAAGGAAAACAACAAATGAATGTATATATAATTATAATCTGACAAAAATACTATTATAAACTAGGTTAGTGGATAATTCAGTAGCAAAATTTACTCTAGAAAAATCATGAGCACAATTTTATAAAATCTAAAATTAGTGGGAAAAAACATTATTTAGTGGGAAACAAATAAAAGTGAATAAGTAGGACTAAATCTAAAATGATAATGTAAAATGATATAGATTGCTCTTTGTATTGTTGTAAAATACGTTCATGAAAAACAAGTAATATGTTTAGATGTAAGTAAGTAAATAAATAAATAAATATGTGTGTGTGTGTGTATATATATGTATATATATATACTGTAAAATTAAAAGACATTTCTTTTAAGTGTATAGCACAGTAATGAGGCAGAAACGTATGATAAGACGAACAAGAAAGGCTATTAATAATCTTTCATTGTGCAAAAGTGTTATGATACGAAAGGCTTCAAGTACAGAGCGGCACAAAGCGCTTATGCTCATCCCGTGCGCAGAATGATGCGCTTGAAGCAGCACGGAGTCACAGCGCGCAGCTCTGCATAGAGAAGTTCAAAGCACAAAGGGAAGAGATATTGATGCGTAATGTATCTGTGCAATAGTTTATTGAGCCTTTTCTTTTAACAGTTTTAAATTTCAGTTACTGTGCTCGTTAAGAACATAGTGCTCTCTAGTCCAGTGATCTAACAGACACCAACACGATTTTGAAAACAGCACAAAGATACAGTCCTGCAAGATAATGTCCTTTTATGCAAAACCATTTATCTTTATTTACAGATCAAGCACAATATTATAAACATTTAATAATCTTGCAGAGAGTTTCATTGTCTTGACTCGTAACCGAACACGACACACAGTTTGAATGCTGAATGGAGGACGACAGACAGCCGCAGTGGAGAGAAGAGTTTGTGAACTTGACTTAAATATTCATCTTTACCTCACATTAAACTATGGAACAGCTTCAGAACACTTGAAATATAGTGCGCGAAAAATTGAAGGTGTTTTATAATGTGTTTGTGGGGCTTAACTATAACAGAATAGTATACGCACAATATCGGATTTGGATCGGTCTCGTCTGACCGATACCCGATCCGGCAGAAAATGCCAGTATCAGAGCGATACCGATACTGAATATCGGATCATGTCATTAGGAATGTGCAATATATTTGTGCTTTATCAGTTATTGGATAATATCAGGATTATTATACTAAGCTAAAACTGAAACTAAACTTATCATTAAAATTAATAAAAAATGTGATCAACATTAACGGAAATAATATTTAAAAAAAAAATCTATTTAAATTAAAGATTATTTCAGCTAGTTGGCAGGGTGACAGTACAACTTGTACTAATATAACTAAAACTGAAATAAAAATGAATAATATAGATATGTTAAAGACAAAACACAAAATGAAAATGAAAAATAAAAACTGATTCAAAATATTAATAAAAACTATAATAGTTGCTATCATATTAATTAATAACAGCTGGTACAGAAAGTGTTGTTAT
The DNA here is from genome assembly GCA_021397915.2 of Tor tambroides. Lineage (NCBI taxonomy): Eukaryota > Metazoa > Chordata > Actinopteri > Cypriniformes > Cyprinidae > Tor > Tor tambroides. Next base: position 16,945 of record JAFVLL020043387.1, read on the forward strand.
ATTTGCAATTAATCATGTTGGTCCATATTTAATCTATACATTGTATATATCTTGTATTATTGCACAAATCTCAAAATTAATCAGTTAATTGATTTTTAATATTGGTATTTTTAAAATATAAAATAACTACATTTTTTTGTTGTATTGTTATGCAAAAAAAGGACCTGTTACTGTACCAAAGATATAAAAATGGCCAATAGTTTTCAAAAGAAGCATGTAATAGTTTCATAAATGCATCCAAAGCCATCGCACGACACTTTGTTGAATTATTCAAGTGGCTCATTTTGTTGCCGTTTTAATGTTTGTAGCTTCTTGGTTGTAACAGAGCATTTTTGAAGAGCATGTGTCCTCCAGTTGAAATTATCGTTGACATAGCGAACAGCTGCGATAGAAGTGCTACTGGGTTTTCTATAGTCAGCAGGGAGGAGGTTATATGTGTGCACGGCCTCTATTGTGTGACTTCATAATAAGTGTGGCATGTCCTGTTTGGAGCGTTTGTCTTGTCACTCCTGAGACTTGTTACTCTTCTCAAGCATGTTTATGACATCCTGGGTTTGAAGTGGGATGCTCTTTTCCCACCCCAGCACTTCCGTTCGTTTGACCACCGACTACAGATTTATCTAGGAGAGGCAGGAAGATCCCCCGAAACCTCTTTCCTTATCCCTTTCTCTTTGCATCAATGTTCACTGTCCCCCAGAGGAACGCAGTCTTATACTGAGCCCTCGATCCGTTTGTTTTTATGGCTCAGCGGTAAAGAGACGTGGCCCTCCTAAACTGGTAAACATGTTGAAGTCTTAATCAAATGCGCTAAATCAAGCATGACAGCAAATTCCTTGTGCAGCGTTAAATCCAGCTGAATTACGACCCAGTGGCTCGTTGGATAGGCAAGCTATATATAATATAATAAATATTGTATTTATTTTTATACACAAAAATAAGAATCTAATATATAAGATTCTTATATATTAGATTCTAATTAGATTTGGGGGGGTGGAGAGAGAGAGAGAGAGAGTAATTGCAAGCTCATAGACAGGAGTGTGTTCGACCAAAGTCTCTTTCTTGGTTCGACTTGAAGCAGCAGCGCGCAGACCGATCGTTGTATGACATCAAAGCACCGCGAGAGCTACAGAGAGCAGATGGCTCCACATGCTTTCGAATTGCTCTCGCGGTACTTTGATGTCATTCACCAATGTCGGTCTCGCTGCACTGCACTCAAATGTCAGTACACCTCATCTCCGGCTGATCCTCCAAGCCGGTCCATTTGACGGCACACTTACGCTCACATCTGCATGTAAACATGTCATCGGCGTGGAAGTTCTTCATTGTGAGTGAAACAGACACAAAGTTTGCAATTTTAATACAAAATTGACTCTTTTTGCTCAAGTTCGCTGACGAAGTTTTAATCAAAGCCACAGCAAAACTGTTTTGTGTCTCCGAGCAACACAGCGGTGTTTCGATACTGAATGAGTCCTCGTTTTTGAACGAATCAAGTGAGTCAATGATTCAGTAACCCATTCATAAAGACAGTAGTCACTTGCCTCGTTTCTGAATAAATCAGCCGTTTGAATGAATGACTAATGACTCGCTCATTAAAACAGTCATTTACCGTCGTCTACTGTTGGTTTGGTTTCATATTTAAAAGTATTTCATATTTAAAAGTATTGCATTTTTCCCAACATTTTTAATTTGTATGTTCCAAAATATTTAAAACATTAATCTTATAAAATTATTTATGCATTTGAAATTTTGCGGTGTAAATGCATTTATGGCACCTCAGCTTCATCAAACAGTCTGTGTAAATACATCTAATGTCACTTCACATGCAGTTTTCTCTGCAGTGAAAAGATGGAGTTTGTTGATAAGTATGCACACTCTTATGTGAACATTAAAATTTGGGAAAGGGAAGTGGTGTGTGGCCAAGTATGGTGACCCATACTTGGAATTTGTGCTCTGCATTTAACCCATCCAAGTGCGCACACACAGTAGTGAACACACACCTGGAGCAGTGGGCAGCCAATGCAGCGGCTTCCGGGGAGCAGTTGGGGGTTCGGTGCCTTACTCAAGGGTCTCACCTCAGTCGTGGTATTGAGGGTGGAGAGAGTGCTGGTTATTCACTCTCCCCACCTACAATCCCTGCCGGACCTGAGACTCGAACCCATGACCTTCGGGTTACAAGTCCGACTCTCTATCCATTAGGCCACGACTGCTCCAAATTTGCAAAAATAAATTACTCCACTGCTCACAAAGAGAAGTATAAACACCGATGGCAAGAGAGTTGCACTGTCCAAAAATTTTGTGGTATAAATATGCTTTTTGTACTTTAGCATATGTTGTCTTTTTCCTTTATTTTGTTGTCAGCTTGCACCAGAACGCTTCATTTACATGTTAAATTCTCAAAATATTTCTTCCCCCAGACCCCCCCTACAAGGGTCATATTCCGAACTGTCACCTTTTTCACTTCTTGTGAGTTTGCAGGTATGTATTATAGTTAACTAAAACCATAAAACGTTTGTTACTTTCGAAATATAAAATGTTATCTAAAATAAAAGAGAATTTAAAGTTATTTTATTTCAGTTATTTACAAAAGAAATATTGTTTTTCATTTTCATTTTCATTTAATTTGATGTACTGAAATAACTAAACCTAAAACTGAAATAAAAATAAGTAAATAAATAGGGATGTGCCCGAATAGCGAATCCGTATTCGGAAAGGGACGGAAAACGAATAATGTGTTCTACAGAGCCACAAAAGGGACATGGTTAGCCGCTTGCTAGCAGTAGCCTGTTACATTACAGTACATAAAATTTCACTTAACACACAAACAGAGAGAGGTAAGGAGAGATGACCGATATGGTGATGTCGAATTATTTGCAGATCCTGAGCACCACTGACAAACATCTAATCTTGTGAAATGTGTGGTAAGTAGTGCCATTCCGTAGTAGATTAGGCTCCGTGTGATCGCGAATCTCAAAGGTGAAAGTAAAACGCGAACGCGCATTCATAAATGATTTCAATGCCCCGCATATTAATAACAGCTCCCTGAAAGCACTGAAATATATTTTTCTCATATATGTGACCCTGGACCACAAAACCAGTCATAAGGGTCAATTTTTCGAAATTGAGATTTATACATCCTCTGAAAGCTGAATAAATAAGCTTTCCATTGATGTATGGTTTGTTATGATAGGACAATATTTGGCCGAGATACAACTATTTGAAAATCTGGAATCTGAGGGTGCAAAAAAATCTAAATACTTAGAAAATTGCCTTTAAAGCTGTCCAAATGAAGTTCTTAGCAATGCATATTACTTATCAAAAATTAAGTTTTAATATATTTACAGTAGGAAATTTACAAAATATCTTCATGGAACATGATCTTTACTTAATATCCTAATGATTTTTGGCATAAAAGAAAAATCGATCATTTTGACCCATACAATGTATTTTTGGCTATTGCTACAAATATACCCCAGCGACTTAAGACTGGTTTTGTGGTCCAGGGTCACATATATCGTATTTATTCCCTTTACGGTTGCCGTAGTACACATCATTACCTTTCCGAGTACCGTATTCGGATTCAGGCACATCCCTATAAATAAATAACTATAAAGGCATTTAAAAGATAATAACTAATAAAAAATGACAAACACAACAAAATTACTAAAACTAATAATTACAAAAAAACTACTAAAGTTAAAAAAAAAAAGGAAATTTATAAACTAATTCAAAATATAACTAAAACTATAATGGTTTCTCGATACAAAAATAGCATTGGCACAGTTCAGTTTACTTGGAAAATTATTGCAATGCACAACAAAGAATTTTAAAGAAATATAAATGATTTATATCTTTAAATTCATATGTAAATAAACGTTAAAATATTTTGGTAAAATAAGTGTGTGAGATGGTAGCATTTGTTTTAAATCAAGAAAAAATACTGAATTATGTTACAGTAACATTTGTGTAATGAGAATCTATTGAAACCATTTGAGTTTTACTTTTTTTTTTTTCCATCATTATTCATAAAATCCATCCGGACACTTTGCAGTAATGATAATTTGTACTTAAATGTCATATAAATAATGTGCAAAAGACTTGAATAGTACTCAAATATGCTTTCTTTTTGCAAAATGCAGTTTCTTGTTTTTTTTCTTTTGACTTGTGTGAAATGTGATCTGGCAATACTGAAACGTTTTTCGGGTTATCAAAACACAAGATCTAGCCACACAGCATCATCCAGGATCTTTCGTCGGATGTTAGACCATGCACTTCCTGTATGCCCCCTCACTTCCTCTTTACAGCTGCATTACAGTAAGAATGGCAATCATTGTTTAGGTCAGAGCATGGAATTTCCTTCACCAGCTCGGCGTCTCAGGGAGCCTTATTGGTTCATCGCAGAACGCTGGCTTCTTAAAGTGGGCAGCTGTTTCCTCCTATATTTAGGGCAGTGGTCAGATTCACTGGCCTCTTTTTTTTTTTTTCTTTTTTTTTCCTAGTGAACAAATGGGGGGAGGGGATGAAATTGGATGGTGATATAAAGAAAATTAGTTAGAAATTGCTTCCACTTCCTGTCAGCAGACCGATTAGCTTTGTCTATGAAATCAGAATCTAAATGCCAAACAATGACATTGTATTAGTTTATAGTAGTTAAACAACTAGTAATGTGACTAAAGTAACAATGCTAGTAATGTTTCCGTCATTTTCTGGAATCGAGTGTAAAACTGTCCTGCTTTTGTTTCCATATTTGTCCTTATGAACATTTTAGTTGGTGAAGTTGAATTTGAATTTCATAGATATGTTCGGCATTGTATGTTTGCATCCCCTGCAGCCTCATGCTTTTATTTTCGTTAACCCCATCTGATGCGTCTTGTTGGCCATTTCTAGAGACGTATGAAGGGAGACAACATATCAATTAGGAGTGCCATGCCTCGGCATTAAGCTCTAGCACAGCTCACATCAATCAATAATGAAGCCTCTTTAGCAGGAAAAGGCTTCCAATGACTTTTCCATTCTTGAGTTTGAGCTAAATTGGTTTTGCAGTTATGGAGCACGTCACAAGGTCACTCTCTATACACTGCTGTTCCGCGTGATTTCCTGTGGACCTGTACCTGAATCTCGAGCTCAGTGACCTAGCGCTAACCTTTCGCTCGAATCGGAGCAGTCATTCCCAGCATTAAATAACTGCCTTTCAAAGGCAGCTCTTGCTCTGGACTCTCCGGGGGGTGCTGGGCCTTGTCTTGGAGGCCTGGGCTTCTAAATTACATTGGGTAAATGAACGCTTTACGGCTGTTTGCAGTGAGGGGTTTGAGAGCAGAACATTCAAGAGGAAGCACACAAACAACCACTAGTTTGAAACTAGCAACTGTGTTTTATATTTGTGTAAAGACCACTAAACAAGTGTTTTCTGAAATTGTATATATAAAATGTTATATATTAGAATAATATTAATATTTAGCATTTGAATATGTATGTGTGTGTGTGTGTGTGTGTGTGTGTGTGTGTATATACACACACACACTATATATATATATATATATATTTGTGTGTATGATAATTATGTAAGTATTTTACAATCACATGTTTTAAGATATTACATAACTTTTATAATTTTATATATAATTATATTATATATTATGTATATTTTTAACTATATTGAGCCACAGAATTGGTGTTACTCGTTGATTATATGTTTTGTGCAGTCCATCTATGTGCATGTGAATCCATGTTAATGAGAATGGAGTGGCTAAATTAGGGTATAATCCTGACCTTAAATCACCAGGACTATTTAAACCCCCCTCTTCTCACAAAGCACACACACATACATTAACTGGTTTTATTCCAGAATAGCGCCCAGCGTGGTATGTGGGGGGAGGATTTGAGCACGGCATTATGGGGGCTCAAGACCCCCTCCCCTCCTGTTCCGTACACACTTTTGTAACTGCGCTAACAGAGCGTGTGAGTGCACTTTTAGTTGCCGGAATCCCTCCAAATGAGCTTCATTGCACTAGCCTACCCACATCAGCTCATTGCTCACAGATTTGCTCGATCACTTCAATCCCTGTTTTTCTGGGAGCGGTAGATGCACATGCACTTTTAATGCTACAAACAGGCTTCTGCTATATTTCAGTTCTGTTTCCTCAGCTGGTTTGATGTGATCCATCACACAAAATACTTCAACTCAGCTGTTCCTGTCCGTTCCGTTTCCTGCAGGTACTCCTGTGAATCGAATCCCCATCATGGCAAAGCAGGTGTTGGATCTGTACATGCTGTATAAGCTGGTGACTGAGAAGGGAGGTCTGGTGGAGGTCATCAACAAGAAGATCTGGAGGGAGATCACCAAGGGTCTCAACCTGCCCACCTCCATCACCAGTGCCGCCTTCACCCTGCGTACACAGTAAGATCACTGACGTTTTCCACATACAAACATCTCGGAAAAGTAGACCTACATGTTCATTTACCCTCAGTCACATTGTGAGCTGACAGTTGTTGATCTGGTCATAGGTATATGAAGTACCTGTACCCATACGAATGTGAGAAGAAGGGTCTGAGTTCCCCTGGAGAGCTGCAGGCGGCCATCGACAGCAACCGTAGAGAGGGCCGTCGCCCCGGATACAGCAACAGCCTGTATTGCTTCTCCCCTTCTCCCAGTACCTCGGCCCCTCACCTCCTTTCTCCTCCCAAAATGCACCTGCCCGCCACGGGGCATAACGGACTGCAGGCCACCCCCAGTCCTGCCCTGAAGAAAGCTACAGGTATGCAGTCCTTATAATGAGATCATCATTCTTGCTTGAGAGAATATAAGCCACATTTCATTTCCTTAATTTCCCTGAATGATTTGTTTAGGCAAAGTAAAACATTGTATGTCATGGTAAGCATTTTGTGTATTTGCACACCCTAGTGGTGAGACGGAGAGCCACGTTTCTAGAGCTTCATTTACTTGCACTGAAATAATTCATTTATAATTGGCTTAATCGCACTGAAAAACCTTCATGTAAACACCTCAGTCCATCAGATTGAGCTCGAACTGAATGTAATTTTGATCGGATTGGAAAAGGTGGTGTTATAAATGCCTGAATCTAACTACATTTCCTTTTATTCATTTAGCAGATCAGTCGTATTCAAAAAATGTTGCTCATGTGCCGTAATGCTTATGTTTATGTGCATTTTATGTCTTACGAACATGCGTATGTTTATTTACATCTAACTGTAAGGGTCTACTGACAGCAAGAAAACCTCAGGGGCCAAAGTAGGCTAAATGAAGCACTTATCCTGATGTGTTATACAGCAAACTGTTTGTCAAAATATCTTGCTTCATAACTTTCAGTTGGCTGGTGAAAAGTTCTCAAAAACTTACCAAATTGTTAATCTCCAAGTTCACTTTGCTTTTCTGCTGACACCTATAGCCAATAGTGAAATTTTGGCATAATGGTAAGTAGCATTTTTAGCAAACTACCATTCAGGTCTGGCTCAATAGATCTCAACAATCATGTTCCAGAAGTAAAACTCAGATTCATTTTCCCCAGAAGGAGAATTGATTTTACAGTTGAATTCCTGGTGTGAAAAACTACATTACCCCTGATTCTGAAGTGAAATCCCAGCCAATTAGAGAATTGAAACAAAAAATGTCTATCTAGCAACAACTTTAAATTAGTAGTTTTAAATATATAATTTTTAATGCATTGTAGTGTTGTCACAGTACCAAAATTTCAGTATTCGGTACGATACCAGTGAAAATCCACGGTTCTCTGTACTAATTTCGGTACCAAAGCAAAACACAAAAACATGCTAATTAAAAAACTAGGGGTGTCCCCGACTAAGGATTTTCACAGTCGAATCGGAATTTTCGAATCATGCTGATAGTCGACTGCTAGTCGAATCACATGTTTGGGGGCGGGGCCAAAATAGATTACATTCCACAGTCATAATTACTGACGTTAACACACAGGGAAAAGGTGTAACGGACGCCTCGCAGATACAAACGGGGTAAATAATGTTTTATG
>JAFVLL020043390.1:0-92315 GCA_021397915.2 Tor tambroides
CTTTTGTTGGTTTTGATTGCTTCTGTTGTCCTCTTTTGTAAGTCGCTTTGGATAAAAGCGTCTGCTAAATAACTAAATGTAAATGTAAATGTAATGTTGTTAGCTAGCATTGCTATGCAGCTATGGTTTTCTAGATTTTTTAAAAATCATATTGTATGCTGTGTTTTTTGGAAGTTGCTAGGGCATTGTTATGTTGTTGTTGAAGGGATAGTTTAGTCTGCTTTATTTAAACAGTTGCCGGTAGCCATTGACATACTATGGAATACTATGGAAGTAAATGGCTTCCAGAAACTGTTTGGTTACCAACATTCTCCAAAATATCTTAAGATTATCAAAATATCCCAATTATTTTATCAAATTAAAATATCAAAACATTGTGTTCAATAGAAGAAAAAAAACTCATACATTGTTAGAACAACATGAGGGTAATAACAAAATTTTCATTCTCGGGTGAACTATCCCTTTAAGGTGCTCAGAGGTCTTTATCGTGTTGCATTATGGTTGCCAGAGTGTTGTAATAGGCAGCTTCATATAGGTTTTTTTATTTATTGCATTCCTGTGCTATGATTTTTGAAGATTTTTCCATTGCTATGTGGCTGTTAAAGTGGTTTTTAGCAATAAAGAATGTTTGCCTTAGCCATCACCATTACAAATCATCATATATCAGTACACTTGTTAATATTCATAGCCAACATCAGCACTTTTGTATTGTATTTCATAGCTATTGTTTCTTGCTGTATTTTCAACTGTCATTTAGCCTATTTCCATAACTCAACTCAACCCGGGCTAACGCACAGGTCAGGCAGGTCTAATTCAGCAACGAGTGCACTTCTGAGCCTTCGGTTTATAAACCAAAGTGCTGTATAGTTTGTGCCTGCAGCAATTAACAGGAAATAGAGCAAATGCTTTTTGGTTTAAGGTGTATGAAGAGAGGAGAGCAAGCGAGAGGGTAAAAGATCACTCTAGAGAGAGAGACAGAGAAGGTTGAAAGCATATGTTCTAATGGTTTAGGAGGTCTGTTCCCTCGCCCTGCCTGAGGATGAGAGCTGTCAGTTCACATAGCCTGTGACGCACTGCAGAAGTGAGGCAAACAGAAAGAGGGGGAGAGAAGCAAAATTACTCTGTAGGTGGTAGAATAAAGAGAACAAAAAATAAAAGCAGGAATTCTTGGTCAGTACATAAGAAACAAATATATTTCCATATTTTATATTCATCAGAGATGAATATTCACAGATGCATCACTGGAATGGCATAACGTCTTGTGTGCTATATGTGGGATACTAACAATGAGCCTGTGAAAACAGCAAAGCTTTTATCCATGTTACTATTCTGCGTCTTTCACCTGGATGTGCAGGTGTGATGTGGAACCACAGGTCCACACAGAGAGCCTTTGTGAGGAACAATGGATCAGCAGGTCACAGTTTGACTTAGTAGTCTCATACTGCAGCTGTCCCTGAGCTGAAACTAGCCATCCTTCTAAGGGGTCAGAAAAAAAAATTCCCTTCATTGAGAGGAAATAAAAGTACAGGTGTACTATAAACACTTCAGTTAAAGGAGACCTATTATGGCCCCTTTTACAATATGTAATACAAGTCTCAGGTGTCCCCAGAATGTGTCTATGAAGTTTCAGCTCAAAATACCCCACAGATCATTTATTACATCATTTAGAAAATGCCTATTTTGAGTGGAAGCAGATACAGGCTGATTTTGTGCATGACTCTTTAAATGCAAATGAGCTGCTGTTCCCCGCCCCCTTTTCCAGAATAGGGTTGTGCCTTTACAGCTCCTGTCTCAGATACTCTGCTAAAAAAACATGTGTTTTATTTTGATCATCATGTCTATTGCACTGAAATCATGCGTTTTAAACCATATTAGTTTAAGCTTCTGACATACGGTTTTCTAAGCCCAAACATCCGAAGCACACGCACAGAAAACGTCTGTCACACGGCATGTGAGTACTAAACTAAGTTCTCTTCTCTTTCATGCGCTTAAACTGTCAAATACACACAAGTTTATGTTAAAAACACACGAGTTACAAAAACAGTCAGTTTTGTCTGTCAAGGTAAACAGCTGGGAAAGAAATCGCATATATTAGATCTGTGTGGCAGCAGCATAATATACAGTAAATAAATCAATAAATCCACTGCTCTCTTGTCTCCTCTGAGGCTGGGACTGAGTGTTCACACAGAGTGTTCTGTGCTTGTCTGTGCAGCCAAAGACAGAACAGGTAGCATGCTTTGCTCGAACTTTCGCCTTGGCATTAGAACTGGTACACTGTTGCTGCATGCAAAAACAGAATGGTGGCGCCGTGGGTAGAAACTGTTTGGGTTGGTAGATGCACCGGGGACCTGATTATAGAACTTAAACATAGAAAAAGGCAGATTTTCATGATATGTCACCTTTAAGGTCCATTCACATCAAGAATGAAAACTATAACAATAACTATATTAGCGTCCACATCAACACACAGCAACGTTCTGTTTAAGTGCGCACTGCAGTTGTATGTCATCTGCCGCTATAAATGCTCAAGCTCTTTAAAGCAGAATGGATTCTCATTGGCTGTTGATTGGTGTATCATTCATCAGCTTGAAAAAAATCATACTGAAAATGATTGCAACAATATTGCTTCTCTGTGCCATTAGTTATGATGTGGATTTTTAAAACTATATCTTTATTGCTATCATTAGCATATCAAACCATCCTTGGTGTGAACTGACCTTTATATGTTCATTTTGTCTGAATAGGATTTGAATTATATTTGGAATATTTTACTACTATTATGCATACTTTGCACAGTATGCAAATGTTCTGTATGCACAGAATATGCAGATTAACTGTTACAATGGTCCAAACTGCACTGGTATCCCACAATGAAATGTGAACAACTTGACCTTGATATGTCCAGTGATATAAATAAACTGGAAGCAATATCAAATGCTATTAACATAATTTGGGTAAGAAACAACTATCTGAAACAAAAGCATTACCTCCCAAATATATTTGGAATGGAATATTACTGTTTACTGTTCTCTACAGTTTATATTATGTGGTATTGGGGAGTAAATAACTTATAACTGACTTAACATTACTGCGTTTACAGAAGAGTAACAATAGGTTAACTGTTTAAAAACAGTGTAGCTTTTCAAGTAACAAGCTACTTTTACCATTTCAGACAAACCTACTCTACTGTTTTAATGTCGCATTGAAACTTTACATTGTCATATAGGAATTTTGCTAAGGAAAATCATTCCTTTCATTAATAGATCAGTTCCAGAGTGTACTGTACCAGTACATTTAGCCTTGCTCTAAAACGATCACTCAATTCATCACACAAACACTATTGAACATACACTCAATCCAGCCTCAGTTTACACCTGTGATTTCTTTATAAACTGACCAAATCCAGCCAGCAAAATCTTGCTTTCAGACAAAGCAGTATCTTAGTAGCACTGGAGTCGAATCTGCAACACATCCTGTGCTCCCCGTAGAGTTACACAGTATTTCAGTAGTGGCTCCTCTGACTGTGTCTGGCTGGTGTGGTGATAAATGACCAGTGTTCCTGTTTTCATGCTGCTCCTCGTGCGCTCACAACAAGCCTCTGTTACAAACGCTGACCCCCTGAACTCTTGGATGGGAAACAGTCCATGACCGTGAACATAGACCAATACTCCACAATCCCCTACATTCTCATCTCCAACTCACTCTCTCTCATTCACTCGCTTTTGTCACTGCAAAATCCTTCAGTCTGCTTTCATCTTCCAGTCATCGCTGTCTATGTGTAAATGAGACATTCCTTCAGTCTATACCACAGGGAAAAAAAACAGATCTGATTAAATTGCAAGAAATTAAAAGATTAAGTTGCTTATGTCTGGCAACCATATCAACATCATGGGTATTATCGGAGTGTCACAGGACATGGAAGGTTTCCATGCTGGGGAAAAAACAAAAAACATGAATTTACTTACTGCAGCAGCAATGCCATTGAAGAATTTTTTTCTAAGTGTATAGAATATTTTAGATCTATACTGTATAGAATATATATATATATATATATATATATATATATATATATATATATTCTATTATAAGGAAGTTTTTGAGCAATGGAAATGTTTCCAAAGGATTTTAAAGGTTCTTCATTGAGCCATAGATGCCAATAAAGAACCTTTATTTCTTGTTACTGGTCTAGCTGGTATACCAATACATGAAGCTCTACTGGTCATAAGGTAAATTTATAGTAACACTGGTTGACTGCAAAGTTCATTTTAATTTAAGGGTAATATCCATGATAAAGAAAAGAAAAACCCTTTAAAGTCAAAGTTATTAGAAATGTAGCCTAGTTTTGACAGAGATAATCTTTTCAAGTAAAATTTAAATGTAGCAACTCTAAAATTTAATTGTAGTATAACCATTAAGTATATATTTATAATATTTTTTTATATATTTTCAATACCTTGATAATATGTAAGTGTACACACCTTAATTGTTATTTTTTTGAAGATGTTCTAAAATATATTTTCCAAAATGAAAATTATTTTTTTACGAAAATCTAAATTATTAGTCTGCAACACATGATAATTTACAATCTTAACTAAACTTGCCCTGTCATTGGTTATACACTTTATTTTAACATCCAATTCTCACTATGAACAAACCAGTAACTATGACTTTTGCCTCAATAAACTCCTAATTTGCTGCTTATTAATAGTTAGTAAGGTAGTTGTTAAGTTTAGGTATTGGGTAGGATTAAGGATGTAGAATATGATCATGCAGAATATGTACTTTATAACTACTAATAAACAGCCAATATGCTAATAATAGGCATGCTAATAAAAACATATATAACTGCCTACACACTCACACTCTCTCATATTCATATTATTACAGACACGTTCTCCAGACACATTCAGAGGAGGTGGGAAGACCTTGAGGTGACATGGTGTTAGGGCAGAGTTATAATGACTGTTCGGCTGTCTGCTCTGAAGACGACATCAGTTTGTACAAGTGGGAATGAGTGCACGCATTCACACACACTCAGTGTATCTGCTAAGGCACCTTCACAGAAGTTGATGTTATTGCTGTAATTATACAACAGTGTCACCCCCATGAGGTAGTAACCATACTTATTGTCGTGCTGCATTTCACCCAATCACAAACCAACAAAAGCAGTGTTGGGAAAGCTACTTTAAAATTGTTGCTTGCCAAGATACAAGCTACTCAATTTAAAGTAGGTAAACTAAAGTCAACCACCCTTTAAGTATCCACGTCATTCCACAGATCTTTCCACACTCAAAGGGCATGTGAGAGCTGGGCAACAGCTGTGGCCTGACTATATCAGTGCTTGAGCTGTAATACATTTCCGTGCCAGCCAGTTTGATGGCCATATCTCCAAGAAAATACAACTCAGGCTGGTTGATGTGTTTTGGAGCATGGTAGCTGGCAGCGTTAGGTAAAGTTACTTTTAAAATTAATGCATTACAATTACTCCCAAAAAATAACTTTTTATGGAAAGTAATGTGTTACATTACTTTTGTGTTACTTTTTCTAATCTGGGCTCGGTCTGCTTGTTTGTTTTAAAAAGAAAGAAAGAAAGAAAGAAAGAAAGAAAGAAAGTTCTAGTTTTGGCAAACGTAAAATCTCTTTTACACCAAAAGTGAAATTAATAGGTAAAAAGTAACTCAGATATTTTCTTATTAATTAAAAAGTAATTCACTAGTTACTTAAAAAAGGTAATCTGATTATGTAACTTGTGTCACTTGTAATGTGTTAGTCCCAACACTGGTAGCTAGTCTTAGCCATAGCTGGTTTAGGCTAGTAGATCATCTTGGACAAGCTTCAGGTGGTCAAGCCATGGATGGTCAAACAGTCATGGATGGACCATCTTAAAACCCTCTGCAATGTTCCAAAATACAGCTAGCTACTGTAATAAACAAAACAAACCTAATGTTTCGGACTATTCAAAAAAGTGAGAGGACATTCTAGAAAAGTGTTTGTTTTTTTCCCAGACAGCACATGTCGTCTGGGCCAAACCATGTCTGATATCCTCCAACTATGGAATCATAGTCTGAAGTTACAAAATCGGAGTCTGTGACCATCATACACTATGCGATTTTCTGAAATCTGTCAACTCAAATTGGTCAACTCAAACTTGGCGGAAAATCAGGGCAAAATTTGTGCAGTGTATTCCAGCTTTCATATGTAATACATTTCTGAAACATATCTGTCTTACGTATGTTAGAATGACATTCAGCAGATGCTTTTGCAACGTTTGTGATTTACAATGTGCGTGAATCTGTTCTTTTCAAGATGTTTATCTGATATGGACACAGCAAATGAAATACAATGCTTTCCAGATATATTGTGAGCTTACTGGTCTGATTATTCCCTCGACTGTAAGGTTGCGCAGCACAATGTAACAAATCAATGCAGTGTTTGATATACAAAATGATATTTTGTTATTGGAAAATCTCTATTCTTTTGAAAATGATTCAGATACTGTTACTGAAAAATATAAATAAGCTGGTAGCGTCACCACTTCTAACACTGCTAAAAAGCTCATGCTAAAACTGTACACAAGTATCGTTTAAGTGCATATCATGCTTTGGTAACAGCTTATAGCTAAAGTTAATAGGTTATTGTTCTCATATTTTCCTTCAGTTCTAAGAGCAAACACTACAAACATGTTCTCAGACACAGGATATGTGAAGTTTCCCAGCATAAGCAACCTATAAACAGTAATAATATCTGCATTAGTTGTATTAACTGTTCAATTATTACAAAAAGGAGGAGGACGAGACCTGCGATTACACCTGGTATAGCCCCCACCAAAAATGACTTCACCTTTCTGTCTTGGTCACTGCACATCAGAAGATCCCATAAAACGCTACAAAGGCATGTAATTTTGGGAGCGTTTCAAAGGGAGGTCAGGCTGGTATGTAGGAAAGTGCTTTGCCTAGGCTAAAACAACAGTCTAGCGAGAGCCGCCATGGCAACATCTGTATCCAATTGCACACTACATCCTACCAGAGATTCGCAGTAACGAGAACAGCGCGGAAGAGGCTGTGGGTCTAGGAGAGATGTCAAATTTAGGTTAACACACGATGCAAGAGTTGAGATTCTTCATTAAATGAGATGAGAAGGCGATCAGAGACCAGACATGAGGATAGAAAGTTATTTTTGTCTGCTGTGAAGTGACATGACCATCCCATGCATGGCCTCTGCGTCTGAGACCTGTGCTTGATTAAGGTGATTCGCTCAGCTTGATGTTTTCTTTTCATCTTTTACGTGCGTTATTTGGTTCGGCTGGTATTCTTACAAAGATTATGTTCTCGGTTTAACAGTACTCAGTGTACATGCAGACAGTGGTTTATGACACTCCTGGATGCTACAACCACACAATAAGAAATGCAAGAACAAACACACATGTATTCATTCAAGTTTATCATAACACTGATAAAACAGAAGCAATGAAAAAGCTATATTCATAATAGAATATGGTCACACTTCATTTTGATAGTCGTATTTAGACATTCTGCTGCAACTTTGCAACTACAGGTCAACTAACTCTAATTAAAGTATTCATAGAGTTTTAGCAGACTGTTAGGTTAGGGTTAGTAGAAGAAGTTGACATACTTGCAAAGTTACTTGTAGTCAAAAGCAGTGTTGAGGAAAGTTACTTTAAAAAGTAATGTATTACACTCTCTAAAAAAAGTTACTTTTTATGGAAAGTAAAGCATTACGCTACTTTTGTACTTTCCATTACCCTAGGCTTGCTTGTTTGTTTTTAACAAACAGTTCTATTTTTGGCAAATGCAATTGTTTTTATTTATTTTGAGGAATACTGAATGTGTTTTGTGCGTGTTAGATGAGTAAATGCATGTTCACATTTAGTCTAGAAGTACAGTAACCATCATGTAGGCTATATACAGCACAGTGAGCGCACAAAATGCCTCTGCACTTACTCCTGAGTTCTCTCAACATGGGGACAGAAGAGCTGTCAGTCAATAAATGAGAAAACAACAACGTAACTGGCGCTACTTATTTTAAAAAGTAACTCAGATATTTCCTTGTAAATTAATGTAATGTGTTACTTTACCAATTACTTAAAAAAGTAATCTGATTACTTGTAATGCGTTACCCTCAACACACGTCAAATGGTAACACTTTAATATAGGGACCAATTCTCACTATTAACTAATTACTTATTAGCATGCCTATTATTAACATATTGGCTGTTTATTAGTACTTATAAGGCACATATTCTGCATGACCATATTCTACATCTCTAATCCTAACCAATTCCTAAACTTAACAACTACCTTACTAACTATTAATAATTAGGAATTTATTGAGGCAAAAGTCATAGTTATTTGTTTGTTAATGGTGAGAATTGGACTTTAAAATAAAGGGGACCATCAAAATAAAGTGTAACCTAGAATATTAGTGCACTCTATATAATGGATCATGACCTTGACCTTATTATGTGCTTATTTTTAACCAGAAGCACACAAAAATGTAATGACTATTAAAATGTTATGTGGTATCCATCAAGTAAAAAAGTTGTCAAGTTCATCTTAAACATTATTTAAAATAATTATATACATTTCAAGGAACTAAAAAAGAAATCTTGAATTATTAATTTATTCTGTTGCATTATATGACATTACTACCTGATCTAACCTTTCCTTGTCATAAAAAGGTCACATTATCTGATATTTTAATAGAATTTTGCCCTTGACACAGTCATCATTCTACAGGGGTCCTCCCTATGATATATATATATATATATATATATATATATATATATATATATATATATATATATTGGTTTTCAATTTGCTATTATGACTTGCATTTCTAATGTATCATTAAATAAATAATAAGATAGGACATATTGGAGGTTACACAGAAGGTTATACTCTTCTCAATATGCACTCTATATACTGCAGGGGGGAAATAGTAATATTTTGAACATACAAAGAGAAAAAGAGAACATTATGGTGTTTCTTTCTGTGAAACTAGCCTGTTGTCAAGCATCAGCTGATAGTGCACACTAACAGAAGAGAATGTCACCTAACCTGACACATTCACCAGAGAGCCACTGGCAAACACTGCAGCATGTGACAGCTACAGTCACTATGTGAAGATCCATTAATACAATCTGCATTCACGGAAATCACATGACTGAAAACATTCCGATTCATACTTCCTTGGATTAATCATCATTAACTGTATCATAAACTGTGTTCTGGTAGTTTAACAATAAATTAGTCTCTACAGTCTTTTGAAGTCGAGTAATTAGCCACAGGCTTTTTAAGTGTTTTAAGATTGATGCAGTAAGTCATTTCATGTAGAACTGCTGGAGCTGCACACTACACAAATGTACAAGTGCTGAGCAAGAGTCACAACACACACAAGCATGCACATGGACATACACACTCAAGTGCACACTGTCTCCCTATGGCAGGGTTGCACTGGTGAAGTGACATTTACCTAATGTGGCTTTGAAGCACAAGAGCTTCTCTCAGCAGCTCTTGTGCTTCAACTGAGTGTGATGCAGTCTGACTGCAGCAGCCTCTGACACTATTTCTGCTTCATTCACACACACGCACAAACACCCAGAGGAAAAAATTATTGGTGAGAGATTGCTCTTTTATAGTACAGGAGACATAATAGAGGTCTCAGTTAAGACTCATGAAGGAATCAACTTTGTCTCAGAAAGTTCTCTGAATATTCTATAAGAGAAAAACAATGAGCCAACTGTACATACAATGTCAAGGAATAGTATTTGAACTGGTTGGATTTCTGCATGAATTGGTCATAAAATGTCATATGATCTTCATCAAGTGCAAGTATAGACAGACACACAATACACAAACAATTATGATCTTTCATGTCTTTATTGAACACATCCCATTAAACAATCCCAGAGAGCTGTGCAAAAAGTAAGTTAACTTCAGTTTGTTGCTGTTGGATGATTCACAACTGGGGGGTTTTTTCTTCTTCTTTTTCTTTGTGATGAGTTCATAGTGTATCATGACAAGTTTGATTTAATGACAGTAAATGGCATTGGTTCTTCAAAATTTGCGTGGGACCACAATTTCCATATACAGATTTCAGAGCTGTGGTTGGACGGGACGATTTTCTTAGCTTAAATTTTATACTTTTCCTTTGGTTGTATAGAAAAGAGCAGCTTGGATATTCTTTCTGTGTTCCACCGAGAAAAGAAAGTAATTGAGATTTTGGAATGACAAGGAGGTGAGTACATGATAACCCAATTTGAATTTTTGAGTGATTACTACTTTAAATTGTATTTAACCTGTAAAAATTACAATTAATTGTAAAATTACACTGAATAAGAAACAATGTACAGCACTGATAGACTATAAAATATTATACATTTGAGGTTTATTGCAACCTATACAATTATGTACAGTACAAATATATTTAACATTGTAGGGCACAGCTTATTGAGACTGGGAGGTTTTTTAAGAGGGTTGTTGGGTTACTATGGTAAATGTAACTTCTCTGATTGGTGCCTCTGTCTTGAAAAGTTTATGCAATATTGTTAAAAAACATTTTTTCTTTGGAGAAAATGAATGGGATTTTTACTTAGTACTCAGTCTCCATCCTCTATTTTTAGTCCTGACTACGGCAGAAGCAGGATGTTCACTGTGAGAAAAGTCGTAGGTGAAGTGTGTAAGGAATTAGTCACAGCGAAGTGTGTGAAATGAGTTTAACTGTGCTGCGCACACTGTGTATAGTGTTGAATGACTCTCAGTGAGCAATGACACAGGAAGAGGTCATTTATGAGATGATCAAGGGTTAACAACATCAAAATGTCAAACAGACCAGGATGTGATAGTACAAGATGTTTGTGGTGCAATCGGATGTGTGGGTGTGGAAGTGGGTATTTACGATGTGTTTGTGTAGAGTAACACTAACAAATATGTGCGACTGGGAAGATTCATGTGTGCTGAGGTCAAAGCAGAGACAGCGTGGGCAGCTTTGATGCATATTCCTGTGTGAGACGCATTAATGACTCAGATATTGGAAGTCCCTGATGGGGGCCAGCCCATCCTTCCAATGGCATGAGAATTTCCTTTGCTTGGGCAGGGAGTTTGCTTCCCCTGGCCACTGTTGTACCGTACCCAAAGGACCAGTGCACATTCTCAGGCCACGACTTCCTGTGCTCCCATAGTCCGAAAACAGTGCACCCTCACCCTAGTTTTATCTAAACATCCATCTGTATTGGGTCTCAGTAGTGATTGGGCCTTTCATCTCAAATCATACAGCACCGAATACAGTGTTTACTGGATGTCAGTTCCACCCCCGACCCAGATCCACTTCACCCCCACAGTGCATTCAACTATACAAGGGTAGGAGGAACCATAAATCAGTTCCCCGTGTGGTCGCAACACCTTCTAATCAACTGCTCGGGACCAACAGGGGACTTAACCTGATACCAAGACGCCAACAGTTCATCATATGAAAAGTAAACCGTAAAAATGAATTTGTCATAAAAATAATGATGGCATTAGTATTGGTCTTTAGGGCAGGACATGTTCTTGTGTACCATTTGTGCTATTAAATTGTGTACCGTCTTTGTTAAAACCTAACATATTGGCTGTTTTTTAGCATCCCATGACATGAATGAAGCAAGATAGCATGTTGACTAAAAATAGTGTAGAATTGTTGTACATACTTAATAGGATAGTTCACCCAAAAATGAAAATTCTGTCATCATTTACTCAACTTCAAGTTGTTCCAAACCTGTATGAGTTTCTACCAATGAATTTTTTGAGGAATGTTAGTTACCAAACAGTTGATGGTAGCCATTGACTACATATTATGGGAAAAAAAAAATATTATGGAAGTCATTGACTACCTCTCGAAAATACATAGACACCTTGATCTATGGTTGATCTAATTTTGGCAACCAAACAGTTGATGGTAGCCACTGACTTCTATAGTATTTTTTCCATAATATGGAAGTCAATGGCTAAACATCAGTTGTTTGGTTACCACCATTCTTCAAAATATTTTCTTCTGTGTTCAGCAGAAGAAAGAAACTCAGGTTGGGAACAACTTGAAGGTGAGTAAATGATAGCAAAATGCTCATTTTTGGGTGAACTATCCCTTTAATGTCTGTTCTTTTTTTACTGTGGCAGCTGTAATAAACTTCTGCATAGCAATGATAAAGTTATCTTTAAATGTCTGTCATAAACTATTTATGATATTATGCAGGAGATTATTGTGACTTTAGTGTCCCTTGTGGCAACATTGACAATGCAATGCATATAGAAAAGTCACATTAAGCATTGTGCTCTGACTGCATGAAAACAACCATAGAGTAATGTGTCTGCGTTCACTTACTTGTGAAGAGTGTGTTTCAGGACTTTATTATCCACTGTTCATTTACAGTACATTGTTTTCTTGAGAGGAGCCCCTACTTGAACATTCAGTTTTAGTTGAAACTACTCTGCTCATTTTGTTATTGCTATGCTCACATATTAAGTGTTGATTCCACATCACCTCTGGAGCGAAATAAATATTTAGACAGGGCCTTCTGTCGTGTGTGCGTGCATGACTGTAATGTGGAGAGAAAACGACACATCAGGCTCAGAGTGACATCTGAGAGAGACATGGGACATCTGGTGACCCATGAGCATCCCCAACCAGAGCTGTAAAATCAGGTGACAGCCTGCTCAGCCAAATGCTATGCGCAATTCAGAATCAACTCATCCGCATGGCTCGCATTTATTCCACATTCGTTGGTGATCTGCTAACACATTTCACGGCCTGACAGCTTTCAGTAACTAAACATTTATGATTGCATTTGATTGCACGGATTCTATATCTATTTACTTTGCTTTTAAGCAGTCTAAAAGTAAAGGGTAATTTCTTCTAAATGTTATGGGCCTCTCCTGTCCATAAGAAGTGTCATGCTCCCACAAATTTGTTTGGCCAAATGGTTTTTAAATGCAACTTCCAAACAACGTTTTGTATTTTTCATAATTAAGTGTTTTGTTGTCTCACCATACCCAGCGGCTTTCACATGTGGACTTGTGTAAACATTAATGTTAAGATATGAATTAACATTCACAGTTCAGTTCTAAATCATCAGTGAAGAGTACCGGCACATGCGACGATGGCCCACACCTCTGCACTGCACATGTGGCGGCCAGAATGAGGTACATCAGGTGGGCTGCATCTGCGACACCATATGCCCTCTGCATAGGTCCCTAGGGACGGCTGACGGCATGCACCCAGCTGCTTCCTCTGTCACCTCAGCTTGCGTACAGTTACGCCACATGATGAGTCTCTGGCTTGCTTGTGTCGGGGCATCTGCAGTCTGTGCTATAAGTGAAATTTCTTACAGCTTTTCAGTGTGATAAGTTATTGCTATGAGACAGATCAGAGATTTTAAATACAGTCTATTGTACAGGGCATCTAAGTGTGGTTAGATAGACTTCAGTCAGGATAATCAAGGGTGTCAAATCCTGCTCCTGGAGAGCCACTGTAAAAAGAGGAGATACTTTTAGAGTGTAAAAACACTCTAAAAATGCTGGGTTAAATACAACCCAGCGCTGGGTAAAATATGGACAAACCCAGCGAATGGATTGTTTTCAACCAACGGTTGGGTTAAATATTTAACCCAACCTTCTGGGTAGTAACCCAACCGCTGGGTCAAAACAACCCAATCGCTGGGTTTGTCCATATTTTACCCAGCACTGGGTTGTATTTAACCCAGCATTTTTTTAGAGTGTAGGTAAGTTGGAGCTAAACTCTGTAGGACGTTGGCCCACCAGGACCAGGAGTGGACACTCCTTTTCTAGAATGAAAATAAGGACTATTAAAATCAGTGGTGTCCAATCCTGGTCCTCGAGGGCCAACGCCCTGGAGAGTTTAGCTCCAACACAACTGCCTCAACAGGTGATCCTTGAATACCTTGCTTAGTTGGTTCAGTTGTATTTAATTAGGGCTAAAGCTAAATTTTGCTGGAAGATGGCCCTCCAGGAGCAGGATTGATCACTCCTGAACTTGAAGTACAGCTGGTCCAAGCAGTGCCAGTTGTAATCTGCACAGCTGCTACTGAAAGTGGCATGTGTGCGTAAGCCATATGAAAGGAAAATCACAAATGAGATCTTTTTAATATCTTATTTCATTCTCATAGAAATAAAGAGCAAACTGAGACTTGCCTAAAGGGACAGTTCACCCAACAATGGAAGTTCTGTCATCATTTACTGAGCTTCATGTCTTTCTAAATTCATATGGCTCCCGTTTCTCTGTTTTTTCTGAACTGGTTCTATCCATTCTGCAAATCATTCAAATAATCTATTAATATTATTATAAGAATAGTTATGTAAAGGTGATACAGATCAACACATGGTTGGCCTCAAAACCACCTGGCTTATAAACTGGGCAAAAAAAAAATGTGGGATTTCAAATCAAATTCTTCTGGAAACGTGATTGCCAGTTTTCAGCACCAGCCCCTTAAATCTGCTGGTCTTGAACTAGGAACTAGTAGTTGTATGTCTTTTTTATTTACAAAAAAAAAGACATACAAATGTTACAGTTCTGAGTTTTTGCAGATTTGTTAGAACTTTCATTAATGCTTAACCCTTTAAAACAAAATCTCAAAACAAGCACTGGTTCAAGCATTGGAACCATTTTGGTTGAAGAAGACTGAATTGGGCTGTTGGTTTGATTAGCTTTATGAATACCCTGTTGAAAAAACAGCATATGCTGGTTAGGTATGTTTTGAAGCATGGCAGCTGATTTGAGCTGGTTTACTCTGGTCCTCAGTTAGTCGTGAGCTGGTTTAAGATGGTCATGTGCTGGTCCTAAGCTGGTACTAAGCAACTAGCTTCAGCTCAGGACCAGCTTATAACAAGCTCATGACCAACGAAGGACCAGCTTATACCAGCTGCATGCTTCAAAACATACCTAACCAGTTTTCAACAGGGTAAATTAACATTTATTGATCATGTCTGATATATGTTTTATTTCACATAACACTATGCCACATACCCTGACCAGCAGTTCACTCTTTCACAGCCCTTTAAGGATAAGGCCCCGGAGATTCCAGGCTGCAACCTTTTACTCCAAACAAGAGCAAGACGAAGATGGGCTGGCTCCAGTTTGTTTACTGAAAGCCCCTTTGAGATTCCTCTCGGATACACAATAATGCAATGCGAAACAGAGTTGGCGCAGGAGTCTGTGCAGCCTCAGGCGTTGATTTTATGATTTTCTTGCTGTTTGTTTGTCTTTGTTCAAGGCTAGGATGGGTGTCTGTGGCATGGCCCCTCTTTTGCCTCCTCCCCCAGCTTCGCCTTTCCCGCGCTAAATGATCCTTTCATTTCCTCTTAGACTCGTCTGCCCTGAGGGCTGAGCACCAGGCCCCATGGCCCTTCGTGCTGCATGTGAAGTTCACAACTCGTCCTCCATCAGGCAGAACCTCTATCAAAATGTACTTCCTGTCTGAGCCCCACTTGCGTGAGATTGCCCAGGGCCAAGGCAACAGCCTTGACTCAACTATGTAAAGTTTAGCGCTAAGCAATCATCTCTGCTCGCCGGTCCACCATATACAGGGTTTAGACTGGGATTTCAAAGGTGGAGGATCCTTAAAATCTGGAGGTAATTGTAATGTGTTAGGAAAAATATGACATGGGCGGGTCAGTGGTATGATTCTATGATTCTGACACTTTTTTTAAAACGCTTTCTTGAAAATGTTACACAAGACATCCCAAGTTCAAAACCCACATAGACATTATAAATAAACTTAGGTATTTGATTACATTTTGTTTGTGATTTTATAAAAATGGCAAGCAGGCTGTGCAACAAGGTGGGGCATGTGTCTAATCGATGGGTGCAGCACCCCCTGCTGCACTGGAGAACACTGGCATTGTAGGTGAATAGGTGCATCGAACAGGACATTGACGTAATGTCTAATGTAATGAACTTTAAACTTTTTTTACACTTACTAAATGAAGATAAAATGTAAATTTAATAAATTGAAAAGCTATAATAACAGCTTTTTTTAATCGAAGGTTCCACTCTTCCGGATTGTTCCAGACCAATTTAACCCCCAACCATATCCAAACTGACCCAGCCACCTCTTGCCCCATTCCCCCATCAAAACCCCACCCTAACCCCCTCCTCTCGTCCTCAGAGACCTGGCTCCGGAACTGACTTAGGAAGTCCCTTAATGGTTACCAAACTGTAGGGGAACTGCATACGCTCAGCGAGGACTAAACATATGTTTAGAGGAGACAACATCAGCAATCACCACTTGACTCTGGTGCTCATACTTCTGTTTTCCTCCCCCTCAGACGGGAGAAAGAACTCAGAACGGGTAATATAATCAACCGAAAGCACAAAACCAGAGAGGAGGCACTGTGAACATGCCCAGTTCCAGATGTACGGGCAGCCAAGTGCGAGACGAGTCTGGGAAGTGGATGTCAAGGAGGAGTTAAGAAATGAAGATGAATCAATGCAGAATGAAACTTAGGAAAGAAAACATTTCAAATAAGTTTTATGCTTTGAATACATTATTTAGGTCCAACAGCAACAAAAAGAGTCAAATCTACAGGATTACAGACACAAGATCACACTCACGCATTCATGGTATGAGCGTTCAAGTGATTCCATACAGATGTTCAACCATGAAGAAGGAAAATAGGTGGGAGGGGAACTGACCATAGAGTGAGAACAAATTGCTTATCTCTGTGATTTCACATTCGATGTGTAAATAAGATGTTCAAAGAAAACAATACACAGTTATTCCAAAACATCCCTGAAATCTCCTGCTCCCCCGGGAAGCCGCTTCTCATTGTTTTTCATTAACCTCATGCCTGCGTGTCTCCAGAGGCCATTATTTACAACAGATGAGAAAGTGGTGTGTGAAAAACTCAACTGGTTGCTTTCTCCCCTGTGCAGTGACATTAGGTACCTCGTGAACCTGTATTCAAAGCCATTATATCAAGTAATAATTCTATGAGAATAGGGAAGTCCACACCACAACTATAAAGATGACGACTCAGAGTAACATTGTTAATTTGTTAACATGTTGATTATCATGACAAAGTTAAAAGTTGTAAAAAGGAGTTGTAACTGCACTTTTCTACTCGCAACGATAAAAAAGAAATCATGCATTTTCGTTGGTTTATTATTATTACATACTCAAGCAATGATAAAATGATTTTAAGTCTCGGATCAGTGTACAACAGGCCACATGCGAAATGGAGCTTTTCCTCATTTCATGGACTCAGTCAGGCATGTGCTAACAAATGGCTGTAAGTTGACTAAGGGAACATCTCAAAGGAAGAAACATGAGGTGACAATGCAAGTGATAAATTCATTTCAGTGTGGAAAAGGTGTAATCATTTGAGAATAGTTACTCATTGCCAGGAATTACTCAGACCCAGCTGTGTAGTACTCTCTCACACACACACACACACACACACACACACACACACACACACAAGCACACACATCTATCTATCATCCTCCCCTCTGTCCAACCTCACAAATGTTTAGTCACTCACATCTAGTTACCAATGAATAAAAAAAACACCCCTGAAAAAGCCTGACGGAAAAAATGATGGGAGTTTTCGGTTCACTGTCTAAGGTCAGGTATAAGCACTAATATTTGGCTGAAAAATGTCACTTTAACTTTTTCATTATAAAACATTACCAAACTCCCATTTAGGCATGTAAATATCTCATGGTTGTTTTGTTACTGAATATGAATATTTAAAAAATATATTTTGTACTGAATACTAAACAACAAAATGCGCTCCATGTAGTAACCTCTAAATTATTTTAGTTATTCATTTTTATTTAATCTGATAAATTTTTATTTAATCTGATATAAACATTAGGCTATATAAAAAATGTAATAAATATAATGAATACACTTTAGGTTCGGGGCCGGCTCCAGGCATGGGCAGAAATGACTGTCTTGCCCACCCAATCAGAATTAGATAAAGATTGTGTTAATTTTTTGTGCAGTGATTAAAACCAATCTGAAGCAGACTGTATTTTGAGAAGTATACACCCCCCCCATGTGGTGGATAAACATAGTGATTTCCTTCAAAAAATGCCCATCTATCTATCTATCTATCTATCTATCTATCTATCTATCTATCTATCTATCTATGTCTGTCTGTCTGTCTGTCTATCTTTTTAGAAAATTAGTTTTCTTTAACAAAATGGAACTTTCTAACTGAATGTATAAAAAAGGTATTATATTCTGAGAATAATCATTCATAACTACCAAAAAAAAAAAAAAAAAAAAAAAAACCTTAGATAAACATTTTTGCCGGAAGCAATTTTGTGAACTTGGTAGGATTTCCCAGTAGAAATCATCAGCTTGGAGGAAATAATTTAGTCTCCGTAAGTGGCAGACAGCATCCTGATCTCACTGCTCTGGCTCCAGTCTCAGAACAGCTCCTAAGCGTTCTGCAGTCTCTCAGTCCAGGACTATATAAACACTGCTTTAAGAGGCCGACATAATCCTTGTGTGGCCTCTCAGTTCTTTTTAGCTCATGAACAATGTTTCAGAAATCTTGAGAGGAGGAAATAAACTTGAGAGAGACAGACAGAGGAAAGGAGAGAAGATAATTTGACACCTAAATAAGAGATAATAAACTGAATAAATGTCCATTTCTACAGAACATAAGACATGATTTAAGCATATTGTTCATTTTTTTTAAAATACTCCAAATGTTACTCTGAGTAATATGGCATTCATTTCAGACTGATACTGACAGAGGAGTAGAGGAAGCATCATGCAAAAGCAAAGTTTTTACTAATGTTGATGTTCAGTTAAACGTTCTATTCACAGTCAGCAGTAATTTATTTATTACATATTCTCGTAATATGATATCACTGCTCTTATGTTTACTTTTTTTAAAGTCCTATATGAGGAAAAAATATCTTCACTCTACATTTCTGCAATTGAATTGATTCTGAACATTCTGCCACAATTATTATTAAGTATGTTTTTAACATACACAAAAGCTGTATAAATCTAAACTGCACTTTTCTTAAAGTCTTTCTTCATCTCTTTTAAAAACAAACAGTCCCATGTACCCACAGATGAAACTGGGCTGTTCATTGACAGCGAGAAGTGTTTGTTTGGGCTCTGGCACGTACAGTACATGTCTATTGCTTATTTAGTAGATTTTATCCTGCTGATTTGACTGTCTGAGCAGATTCATGCAGAGAGTTTGGCTGTTAGAATGTCTTGCGGGAGATGGTCCAGTTAAACGTTGTTTTGTGTGTGTGTGTGTGTGTGTCCAATTAAGACATGGGTGGAGTGGACATGGGCTACAAGACATATAAGACGTGCCATATCTGCATTTAGTGCCAAAATGTAAACACATTAAGACAGTTTGACCTCAGAAATCTCCTCTCAGTCGAATCAAGAGTAACAAAGCCCTACAAATCTCCCTTTGTGTCTTCACTCTGAGGAGTATGTTTTCTGGGCTTTGATAGACTGAATCTAATGTGGACATATGGAGGACGTGACTGTCCAATAGTTACGAAAAACGAAACCATATTTTTGCTTTCAGAACAGCCCAGCAGAACTGACAGAGTCATTTTCGACGCCATCCCTCTCCCTTTCACTTCCCTCCCTGTCCACAGAGCTACAAAACAGAAACATGACTACACGTTACATGGCTGAGGCATGTAAAAGAGCTGGCCTCTACCTTGACGTGTACTGTACATGCTTTATCAGAAACACATGCTCGCCTGACTTTTTATTTTGTCTTGGCAATTTGACACAAGCACAGCTCATTCAAAATGCCACTGCCTTGTGTAAACAGTGGAGATCACAGAGCTGAGGGCGGACAAATCATTAAAGCTTTCCCCTTTGTTCATGAAGTCTTGATCTTTCTTTCTTTCACTATTTTGTGGATGTAGTTGAGGGTAAGGGGTGTTTTATTAACAGCATTTTATTAAACATCATTAACTGCCATCATTCCATTTGAAAATATAGTTTTTGAAAGTCTCTGGTGCTACACAACTACGTTACTAACAACTCTATTGCATCACAGCTGTTATTATACTGTATTGTGGATTTTATCATTGAGCACATTGTGAGAAAGAAGTGTGCCTAATCTTACTGAAAGTGCACTTGTAATCTACTTCAAATCCTAAAAGTATATTTGCTAACACTTTATGTTAAGCTGTCCTTGTTTCACGTTACATGTACTTATGTGTACTTTTTAAAAATTGTATTTAAGTGTGTTAAACATTGTCATGAAAAGTGTCCACTCTTTAAGTACACTTAATTGAATTTAAAAAAAATTTCGTTATATTATCTGCAAATACAGCTTTTTAATATATATATATATATATATATATATTAGTGCTGTCAAACGATTAACCGCATCCAAAATAAAAGTTTTTGTTTACATAATGTATGTGTGTGTACTGTGTATATTTATTATGTATATATAAATACACACATACAGTATATATTATGAAAATATTTACATGTATATACATTTATATATTTATATTCTTATATTCTATATTATATATAAATATATTTAATATATAAACATAACATATTTTTCTTAAATATATACATGCATGTGTTTGTATTTATATATACATAATAAATATACACAGTACACACATATACATTATGTAAACAAAAACGTTTATTTTGGATGTGATTAATCGCGATTAATCGTTTGACAGCACTAATATATATATATATATATATATATATGGTTACACTTTATTTTAAGGTGTCCTTGTTACAGTGTAATTATATATTTAAGTACTGAGTAATATTAATTAACTACATGTACTGGTTAGGGTTAGGATTAGGGTTTGTTTTAGGGTTACTTGCATGTAATTACGCATATTTTTTTGTTATTATAATGATTTTAGATTAAACATTTAACATTTAAGTACATTTAAAACGCTTTATTATTTTACATTATTATTTTATCTTTTTTCATGCTGTAAAGACTAACATACTAAAGAATATGTAAAGTACTTGATTGTAATTTTAATTTGTAATGTGATTCAAAAAGTTAATATTTAAAATGTACAAAAATTCAGTTTCATAATTACTAACGTAATTACAAATATATTGAAATGACAAGTTTCAATAGACGTGGTATAAATGACAGATAAATATATATTAGTTTATTATAAATTCTGGTAAGAACATTTGGCTATACACTTTAACATTAATATTTAATTTTTTTTATATATTTCAAAAATAATACAATTAATTATGAAATTGTATATAAAGATGCAAATAAGTCCTACTTAAGTGGGTCAAAAATGCAGTTTAAAGTACAGCTAATTGCTATTAATATAAATTTAAACTTTAATAAATTTTTATTTAATTTCAGTTATCATGCAGTTAAGTGTTTTAGTATGCTATAGTGTACTTCTTTGAATTACATTCAAGTGTACTTTTATTAGCAGTAGTAGTAGTAGTAGTAGTAGTAGTAGTTTGTTTTGTTTTGTTTTTTTAGTTTGCCACACAGGACTTTTTAAATGTATAATTTTTCTGTCTCTCAATGAATAGCGGTCATGAGAACTGCGCAAAAAATAATTATAAAATTATCAGAAAACAGTTTAAAATAGTTTTAGAAGAACAGCCCCTAAAGGACACTGGACATGTCATGTGAACTGCCCACTTTGTATTCTGTGTCCTAAACAATAGCAGAGCCCTCTCCTCCTTATTGTCACCTGCCTGTGGTTCCTTATGAGAATGGCTGAATTACTCAGAATGAATACACAAAGACCTGCTCTGTGCCTCACAGGAACAGGTGATTAGATATCATCTTCCCTTACCGCCGACCCATCTGCACAAATAAACGCTCACAGGAAACGACCTGTCGCCCCAAAAACATGCAAGAATGATACTGGCCTGGAGGGAGAGAGAGCATGGATGGCTTGTATCTGGTAGGAGTTAAGGTTGATTCAACACATGGATACACAATACTAATGCTATGTCTTTAAATAATGTGATACTCCTTAATAGTTCAATAACAGGTGAAATTTATAACAGTATTTCTCAAAGATTGGTCTCTTAAAAGAAATTATTTCTGGCAGGCCATAATTTCTATAACATTTAATTTACGAGTCCATTTTAAGTTATCATATCTGGCTGTAAATAAAAGTTGGTTCTCTAAAAGGATCCATTGTGTGTTTGCTGAATGAGCTTTAAGTCAAAAGCAAGGATTTTGTAAAAAAAATAAATAAATAAATAAATTTAAAAAAAATTAAAAAATACTGCCTCACTCCAAACAATTGTTATCAAATAAGATACTCATTGCAGGGTTTAGGTAATAATGTTTGATTTTTATTTTGTATCTTTATATCAAATGCATGCATGTATAAATACAATCATTTCATTGTGTGTCCAGCATCTTATTCTCGTTTTTCCGATTACACAAATGTAACATAATGAAATCTGTAATAAAATCATGTCAGAAGGTGAAATGGAGAATTCAGTTGCACAACACACTGCAGTCATGTACCTTTTTAAACAGCGAACATGCCCATAAAAATCTTGTTACATGGTCATTATTGCTGGCCCATAAAATGGCTCAATTAGGGTAGAGAAGGGGAGATAGGAAGAGAAAGGGGCAGATACTATCAAACAGATTCCACATGGCAGTGGTATGACAAGAATGGCTCATCCTACCGTACGTTCTTTTGCATTTTGTTATGAAACAACAGTTTCTTAAACACTAACACAGGAAAACCTATTTATCAAGTATCATAGTATAATGACGGCATCACCATAATAATTACTACATTTAGTACTAAAGTATTTCAAAGGTACATATCCAAATAAACATGAAATTAATTTTTTACTTTTTTTTTTTTTCAAATCCTATCCAACTACCATCTCCAAAAATATTGTTAAATACCATAGAAGAACCGTTTTGAAATGTTCTATGGAAATTAATTGCATGTTATTAGCATGTTGTTACTGTAGCATGTTGTTAGCGCTATTCTATAATCTTGTAGCATATTGCTAGCATGTTTTTGCACATTGTTAACATGTTGTCATACTGTTAAGCTTTGGCACATTGGTAACATGTTTCTAACATGTTTTGACATGCTGTTAGCACAACACTAGCGTGTTTTAGCAGACTGCCAGCATGTCTTAGCATGTTTGCAGGCTTGTTTTATTTGTACGAATCCCATTTAGATAGCCTAGGAAACACCACTAATTAATGCATACACATTCACACACACCCTACATGAAAAAATACTATAGTAATTTCTAGTAAATATTATAGTGTTTTGAATCACACTATAGTATAGTACTTGAATTAATTTGTTGTGGTAATTCTATAGTTGACGTGGTAATATAACAACTATAATAATATAAACAAATTACTTTACCCAATACTGTACTAAGTTTTCTACAACTATAGGGTATATTATACTACAATACTCTACGGTTTACTGTAGTAAAAACTAAAGTATACTACAGTGTTTATTACAGTTTATCAGTTCACTATAGTTAATACTACAGTATGCTGTAGCATTCATTAACAAACTGTTGTAAATACTATAATATATACAGTATAATACACTTTACTATAGTATGGTTCAAAAACACTATAGTATTTACTATAAATTACTGTACAGTATTTTTTTCCCCTTACGAAAATTAACTATGGTTTTAAATAAAACCAAAAAACGTTAAACCACGGCAACCACAAATTAACCATGGTTTTGCTACACTAACTACAGTTTAACCATGGTATTTGTAGTAAAACTGTTGTTATACAAATGGTAATCAATATGCCAAAAAACATGGTTACTACACTTGTAAGGGACCAAACACATCTGAATGCATTCTTTACCTATACACAGATTCCTAGAACTCCTAGACAAAAATTTGGTCATACTTTATTTTAAGGTCCAATTCTCACTATTAACAAACCATTAACTATGACTTTTGCCTCAATAAATGCCTAATTATTAATAGCTGGTAAGGTAGTTGTTAAGTTTAGGTATTGGGTAGGATTAGGGATGTAGAATATGGTCATGCAGAATATGCTTTATAAGTACTAATAAACAGCCAATATGTTAATGATAGGCATGCTAACAAGCAACTAGTTAATAGTGAGAATTGGTCCCTATACTAAAATTTGTTATGATATTCATGACCCCACTATGCCATATGCAGCTGTAGCTATCACTGGAATCTTCCAAAGGTACGTGGCCTTAAGTCCCTTCACATCCTGTTTCATCATCTGCCGCCATTTTGAGACCATTTCATGCATGCCGTGAATCCATGAATCATTCCATGTGTTGAAGCAATTTGCCGTTCTGCTCCCAGAGGTCATTTGAAAGCAGAAAGAGCTAAGCGGGATTATAAATCTCACGGGCTGCCCAGGACATACCGAATGCCCTGATGGTCATCTGAAGAGCCAAAGTCCTCAGGAAACAGGTCCTGCTCTTCCTCTGTGAGGCTGTGAAGCTTCTCCTGAGACGTGAGGAACTGGAGTCAACACGCAAGGCCTGAAAGCACCTGCATCACACCTATGGATCCATGGAGAACCTGCGGGTCATGCTCAGCCGGATGTGGGAACAACAGATTGGCCAGAAGAAGAGAAGGAGGAAGCTGAAAACAAAAATCTTAGGAAGAAAATTACAGAGTGGGCAACAGGGTTTCTCTCAGGTGCAAAGGTCACAGGATTAGTCTCCTATCAGTGCTGATATATAAAAGTACCTTTTGTGAAAGGGCCTCTGTAGGGCTGAATATGAGCACTGTATCAAACAATAAGCCATTTTAATGAAGTCAGGATGGCTAATAACAGGCCTGGGGTCAGCCTCCTCCAACCATATCCATTACCAGGGCGGCCACCCTCAACCCCCAGAGGAAGGGGAAGCCTTCAGGCGCTGCTATCAGACACAAGCACAC
This sequence comes from Tor tambroides, assembly GCA_021397915.2. Lineage (NCBI taxonomy): Eukaryota > Metazoa > Chordata > Actinopteri > Cypriniformes > Cyprinidae > Tor > Tor tambroides. The sequence goes on from JAFVLL020043390.1 coordinate 24,932, forward strand.
AGAAAGGCAGCTGGAGGGACACCTTTTCACCTCTGAGAGAGAGGGGTCTTTGTACCTGTAAAGAGCCACCTCCATGTTCTTTGCTCAGCACTCACCTCTTGATCAGTATCTTCTGGGTAATTATATGGTGATAGTTAATAAGAAAGAAAAAGTGCAAGAGAGACAGAGAGTGGCAAAAAGTGACTTAATAAATAAATTAATAAAATTATCCATAATTAAACTTTTTCCATCTATGCATGCAAGCTTGAAATAATAATAATAATAATAATAATAATTAATTATTATTATTTTAGTTAATATAGCTATATTATAATAATATAGTTTTATTATTTACTTTTCTTTAGAATAATAATATATAATAAATTTAATAATTATATAATTATATATAATAATGTATAATTTATTATATATAATAATATAATAAATATTATTATAATAAATATAATAATATCTAAAGACATATATATTCCCATATATTTAATGCAAAACATTTTGTCACTTGCGGTATAAAAAATTTGGTAACATTTTAATCTTGTTTCATAATATTTAAAATGCTTTGACTGTTGATCATGTGATTGATTTACATTGTTTTATTTTGCTTCGTTTGTTTTGTTTTGTTTTGCCTTGCTTTGCTTTGCTTTGCTTTGCTTTGCTTTGTTTTGTTTTGTTTTGTTTTGTTTTGTTTTGTTTTGCTTTGCTTTGCTTTGCTTTGCTTTGCTTTGCTTTGTTTTGTTTTGTTTTGTTTTGTTTTTATTTTGCTTTGCTTTGCTTTGCTTTGCTTTGCTTTGTTTTGTTTTGTTTTGTTTTGTTTTTATTTTGCTTTGCTTTGCTTTGCTTTGTTTTGTTCTGTTTTTGATGGCACAGAAGTAGATACAAAAGAGTTTTCATACTGTATGTTCAGAAAATAATTTTCATAATATTCATATTAAGTGAGTTTGTGTTATTTTTCTGAACATTGCAGTTGAATAGCATGCAAAAAGACATAATATGCATGTCTACGTAAAGTAAGTCAACACAAGTAATACAAGAAATTGAAGTCACATATTGTAACATGTAACAGGACAGTAACACAAAGAAACTTAACTTTGCTTTCCTCATGAAAGTAAGCAGACGAAAGCAGATGGCAAAGATATATTTTTCCCCTCTTTCTTTCTTTCTTTCTTTCTTTCTTTCTTTCTTTCTTTCTGTTAGAATTTTCCCAAACAAGGTCAGAGGTTGTCATATTTGAATGTTGGTGCTTGTTGGCAGATAAATGTGTTACCACACTTTTGTTTTGTGGAATGAATGAATGAATGAATGAATGAATGAATGAATGAATGAAATTGGCTAACAAGCCAACAAAAAATGTTGGCTGACGTTTCATAACTAATCAAAGCCCATTTTTATTTGCATTTAGAATTTTGCAAATAAATTATTATTATAGAATTATTTGCATGTTAATTTTGATTGCTCAGTTAAACATACAGAAAGTGTATGTATTACTATATTAAGACAACCAGATCATTAATCAGAATATTACTGTGTGTCAGTGTCTATAGCTTTTGTTTCTTTGCTTGTGCTTTGTGTGGCCTCTGTGGAAATGCCTGTCTGAGAGCTTCATTGATCGAGTGAAACTGAGATACTCCAACTTCACTCAGATTAAAACCAGACTATTTACTACACAGACACAAACACACACACACCTACATTCAATTACAATGAGGCACAGGCCACCATGACAGCTCTATCCTCTCTTAACCTATCAGAAAGTGGTGAGGTGCTCAGAACATATGCACTGCCTGTTAGTTCTGCTCTTTCCACAGGAGATAATGTCATGTGGCGCCTCTATAGATTGAAACCAAACCAAATCACACTCAGACAATGTGCCTTTGACTGGAGACAATGAAATCAGAGGCGCATCTGCCATCACAAGACTGTTTGTTTCATCCATTGTGAAGCATAGAGCTCTAGTCCACACTTTGCCCCAAACAGGAAGCCTGAGAAAAAATAAATAAAACAATTTGAGAAAGAAAAAATTAAGAGGGGAGAAGAAAAAGAAATATCAGAAATAACTGTGAGCATAAAAGCAAAAAAACTGATAGTTAGGGAGGAGACAGGAGAGAAATGAAAGAAACAGAGGCCCTCAATCTCAGCCACCTCAGAGACAATGAGGTAAGACAGTGTGATGTGTTCAGATAAGAGGAGGCGCCGTGCTGGTCGGGGCTCTGGCTGATGAGTAATCACAGTCAGACTGATAAGTGACAGAAGGCAGCAGAGCATACACACACACACAAACACAATCACACACATATACACATGCACCCACATACATTCACATATATGAGAAACTCCTAGAATGCACACAATTATTAATTGTTCATGAATCCTTCAATCATCTATCCATCTAGCTATCTGGTAAATGAATATAATAATGCTTGTCAAGGATGTGTTTGGATTTCATTGCTTTTATATCCATTATCCATATTTCATAGTCAAGTCACCTTTATTTATATAGCGCTTTTAAAAATACAGATTGTGTCAAAGCACTTAACAGTATCAAATTGGAGGACAGAGTGTCAGTAATGTATAATAATAAGATTAAACATTAAATTTTCAGTTAAAGGCATTTCATTATTGAATTCAGAGATGTCACTGTCTAGCTCAGTTTAGTTTAATTAGTAGTCATAATATTATTATATACACATTCAAGGTTTGGAGTCTGCAAGAATTTTTTCATGTTTTTAAATTGTCTCTTATACTCACCAAGGCTTTATTTTATTAAAATTAACTGTGTAACGTAACACTGTGAAATATTATTACAATTTAACTTCACAAAAATATTAAGCAGCAAACACTGTTTCAACACTGAAAATACTAAGAAATGTTTCTTGAGCAGCAAATCAGCATATTACAATGATTTGTGAAGGATCATGTGACAATGAAGACTGTAGTAATGGTGCTGAAAATTCAGCTATGCCATCACAGGAATAAATTACAGTTTAAAATATATTAAAATGCATCCTTGGTGAGATTTTGACGAAAGTCTTTGTCAATTCTGTAACTGTATGGGTAATTCTAAGTATATACTCACAGTATTTGTTGTACTGCCGAAAAAAATCATTGTGTCTGGATAGGGTGATTTGACTTTCATTACCATGTTATTGTGTTCTATTTTACAGTACAATGAGAGAAAATGTTTTTAACATGAAAATAATGCTATAAGTTGCATATTTTCCCTGAATTTGTAGTTTCCTGTTTCTATGTTATACTTCCAATGCACACTTGACTTGAAGACTATATGTAGCTTATTGCTTGAACATCACAAATCACATGTACTTTATAATAAGACCATCTATATTCCCACACTAATCACAAACTCACCCATTACTAATCTGTATTCTATTACACAACTGCACAGTCTGCAGTCGTTGTTTTGTCTCTGCATCAACAGCTTTGTGCCCATACAAGCAATACACAAAGATTGCCATTCATTTGCTATTCGTTTTATAATGAATAAGAACTAAAAATCTGACCTTTCGTGTAGCTGGAGACTGTTGGGAAGCTTTTCTGGAAATACAGGAGGTATGACCTGCTAGATAAGATGTTATCTAATATCTTTAATCAAATTTGCTAGGCTATACGCAAGTTGTATCAGCAGAGGAACTAACTGTACACTAGGCCATCATGTGCCAGGCATGATTGGGTTATCCGCCTAACATGATAACAAGATAAAAACAATTCAGACATCTCTTTGGGAATCAGTTTGCAAGTAATACAAATTCATAGAGTCTGTGCATATTGATGGGCAGCATTCGAGAAGGTTACTTTTAAAAGTAACACGTTACAATATTGCAATACTAATTCTGAAAAGTAATTACTTACAGTAGTAATGGAAAATAACTAAATTATAAAAATAAAAAAAATATTTTATTTTGCTGTGGACAACTGTTTATCCCACCAACATAGTTTGCATACATAAATGTAAAGATGAAATGTCAAGTAAATGACAAAATTTATGGCAGTCAAACCTGCAAAATAATCAATCATGCACTGTAATCAGTGTGAAAATGAAAATCTGAAAACAATGTGACAAAGCATTTTCTTTATGCAAAAGATTCACTTAACTTTTAAAATGAATACTCCCTAATCAGGCGTAACTTATTTTGAAGAGTGCCCTGCAAAAAATGTTGTAAATTTAACTACTAACATTATTTCATATAATCTAGCAACACGTTACTTACCTTAAAATTTAACTTGGATATTAAGCTATTAACATACACAAAAAAAGGCTTTTTCCTTACTTGAAAAAAACTTACCTACTTATGTAACATTACTTATTTGAAAGTGTTAAAAAGTAACCAGGATAAAATGGTGTAAATGTTTCAAGTAACCTACCTGGTCTCATGACGAAAACATACCTTTGGGAACTTTTTCGCAAGATGCAAAATACGTACCAATAAGTACATATCACTGCAGTTTCCAACAGAAATGAACACTAGAGGCGGTAAAACAGTGAGCACTTGTAACTGTTTTCGTACACAGTTATGACTACAGCTCCATATCTTTCACTTTCCAGACGTAACAATCTTGCTCGGTAGCTCAGCCGGCACAGAATTGGACTTGGGATGCGGAATCCTTGGGTACGAATCCCGTGAAAAACATGAAAGAGCTGAAAGCATACTTAAGATTGCGTGTTTACGTCACATTCACTTTTGTTCATGCTATCGTGTAGGTTTAAGTGTAGTGCAGATGGTATGTTATTTTAAAACGTCACGGAGCATTAGAGTTATAGTGCTACTCAACTGACATTTCAAGTCAGATCTGCGGTGACACGTACAAAGCCAACGTCACATAAAACGTACCACATGTACGTTCATTTTTTATTTTTTATCCAGGGATAAAAAAGACAAACGCTCTTTTAGCGCCACTCAGTGGATATTTCACATCGAATATGTCATGAAACGTACATGGCAGTACGCATTTTGTGTCTTGCGAAAAAGTTCCCACAGGTACGTTTCAGTCAACATATATCTTTATTCGTTTCTTGAAAAATGTAATGTGATTGGCTTACACATTACTTATTTGGAAAAAGTTTCTTAAATATTATCAAGTAAATTTAACAAGTAGCATGTTACTTGTTACTTGAATAAAGTAATGTAATTATGTAACTCAAGTTACATGTAACATGTTACTCCCCACACAGACGATGGTGAGTTTACAGTGTATGACACATCGAGTGAAATGACTGTTGTTGGAAGAGCTGTGGGCTTACGGCCGTCCCCGATGAACTCACTGTGAGGATAATCCACTTCAGATGCTGTTTTGTGACAGAATGCCCAATCTCACACATACACATATTGTCCAATCCTCCTTGTTTTGTTCCACTGAGCTAATGGATAGTCCTCATCAAATGGAAGATTCGCGCTCCCTTTTTATGATTCCCACAGTAAAGCCTCTAACATCTCCAACTTACATGCTAAATGGGTCATACACTACAGATCCTGTTGTGTTGGCTCAGTGAGCAGACGCTAATGGGGCTCTGAGTGAGAATATGAGGGTTGAGCGTGAGATGCCCTGGGCTTTTATACTAACTCCGTCATTTTGAGAAATACTAGTTGTGAGTATTAACACACGCACTCTGTGGAGCAGAGGCATTATGCGTAGATGAACAAGAAATAAAACCTAGAACAAAATAATTATCATGATAGGCTTTTTTAGATACTTGCATAAGCTTTGGATATGTTTATGGATTTCTCAAATTTGTCCTGAAATTTCATCCTTCACACAGATGTGAAAATAATTCCAGAGAAGCTATTTTAATGCATGTTTAGTTATGATTAAATTCATTCTTTAAATCCAGAAGATAAATTCAATAAACAAAAATGTGATAATTCAAAAATTACAATAAACACTTTGAATTTGTGTAAACTTGAATAAAATTATTAAGAAATAGCCCTTCATTTTTTCCCCTTTATAAAACAGAATATGTTTTCTTGGAAATGGTTTCAATCAATATCGAGTTATAGGTTTATCCTGTGACCTTAATTTCACTTTCCATCTCGGTAGATTTTTTTAAAACCCCTTTAACTAACAAAAACCAGGTCCTTAATGACATCTTCTTCCAGGAACTGACATCATTTTGATGGGAAAACAACAGCACACACGTTACTAGGTATTAGCCATGGATTTGATGAATTCTGTGATGTTTATTTCCATGTATTACACATCCTGACCATTTTCTTACTGTTGTGTAAACCGTCAAGTTAGAATTAATAAAGTTTAAGTGCCTGATGTTGAGCAGAGCATATTTCTCAAAGCCTGGAATAGAAATGACAACACAAGCAAGCTTTATATGCAGTTTGAAAGCTACATATTTCAAAAGGTACTGTATACCAAAAAAAATGCACATTTGTAAAACAATTTAAATAAAGAATGACCTAAAATATGGTCTTGTTGCATGATGCTATCTGAGCTTACAAGCGTGACCATTTAAAGGAAACATTAGCCAGGAACTCATCATGGGCACTAACAACACAGTTCTTTGCAAACTGTTGTGTACTGCTTCGAGAGTATGTTTTGTTCAGACAAAATCTCAGAAAATTGTTTCAAGACTAATGCAATATACAAAACCCATTTAAAAGATAATCAAATGCACAAGGCCTTGCTAACGCTACTTGTTTTGGGTTTACAAGAAGTCCAGCCTAAATACAAGCTGCAAATCTGCTGGGCTCTACTGCTAGACCACACATATATACAACAAATAATTCAAAAATCCATATACAGAAACTGCCCAATACATAATGTCGAAAACTGGTGTAATTTATTACCTAAAATGTGTTGTCAATATAGAGATACTTTATGCAGATAGTAAAAGAAATAAGCCCTGAAGAAAACTTTATCGCACAATGGTTTCTCACTCAAATCCCCAATCTCAAAGAATTCTTGAGAGCATATATCTATAAAAAGATTGTGGCTCACATAAATAATTTGTTCTTGTAAGAATATAAGGAGATATGTTTGATGTTTTCACTGGTATGTGGCCCCTTTCATGCATCTATATTAGTTTCAATATTGCAAGTCCATCAAAAAAAAAAAAACTTCATCAGTTCAGGTAAAAAAAGCTGCTGCTTTGATTTCTCATGTGAGAGGAAACTCTGCCCTCTTTGCTTGTCAGAGCTCATCGAGTCCTTAGCATTTCACTCTATCATTAACTGTCTTAATGATCGCTTCTCACTGGAGCAGCACTGAAGCTGCTGATGTATCAGTGTATCTCAGGTTTCAGTGTTTCAATCACTCACCTGTTTCACAATCAAGGCTTCAACTGATGGTCCACTGAGGTCCAGGGATGCCACTCAAATAAGGAAAGGTCATAACTGTAGTATTTGTATTGTTATAACTATGTAATTACTAAATTATAACACTATAACAATGGCTATAATTAATAATAATCATCAGGTCTTTTCAAACAGGACCTTCCCACTCATCTAGCTGTTTCATTCTCCCATAATTGTTTGTTTCTGTCGGTTCCTACACCATTAGGGGATATCAGGCAGTAATGATGCTTTTCTGAGCTAACTGGTTTCAAATGTTGCCTAAATACACATTTACCCGTTAGCATGTTTACACTGTGCAAACAGCTGCAGCTTCTCATGTGAAAAGACTTCACAGACCTGACACATAAAGTCCAATTATCATTAATTCACAGGAATCTCTGACCTGTTACATAGGTTGATGCTAAAACTTAGAAAATGCTTAGCTTTACCCTACAGATAGACTGAACATTTTGGTTTTCCATGTGATGCAAGAGCAGAGATCTCATCCTACACATTTTAAAAGGGTTGCAAAATCTGTGTTTTTACAGGGATGCCATAGAAGAACCATTTTAGAACCATTCAGTAAACAGTTCCTCCATTTTAAATATCCCTTTTCCACTGTAAGGAACCTGAAGTGCAATGGAAAGTTTCCATGGATGTTAAAGGTATTCAAGACTTATCAATCATTTGGTCAGTGACAAGTAGGTGCACACTGTTTTATATTTTTTGATTATATGTTTTAACTGTAGAATATATCCCACATGTAACAGTATTATATAAAGCACAACACAAAGTAATTATTCTTATGTAATAAAGCTAGCAATGTTTATAAAGTGCAGTAAAAGAGGCTTTGATCTAAGATGGCATAGCATTGCACTTCACAGACTGTATTATAGTTATGGACTACTGTATGTTCAAGACTGGCTTATCATACGCATGTTCAAGCAAATAAGGGTCTCACATCTGGGTTACATTACCTCAGATAGTGATAAATGTGCGCCTTTGACTACATACTGAAAGGTCCTATCTCTTCTCTCCACAGACGTCAGATATATTCAAGTAAATGAAAAGATATTGGCTGACTGTGGATGCTAACATTGCTCCTTGTGAAACCTGACCCGGAAAAGACTGAGCTATGTGATATGCCGCCATATGGATCTGGTCTCAAAACAGTAGCATGGTTTCGGCCTGTATCCAGCTCTGATAGGAAAAGAGAAAAAATAGCTTTCACTTTTCACCCATGAAAGTGAATTTGAATTGTTAAATGCAGTATGATTTTAAGATACTCTTCAGAGAGGCCACAACATGTTCCCAGAAACTCTATGACTCTTTTATTGAAACACAATAATCCATCTAACCTGCTGCATAATGGAGCAAACATAAGAATTTCTTAAGACGGTGTTCCTAGAATGATACGTAAGATATGACATTCATTTATCATTAAATAAAAACATAAATATTTTTATATTGTTTTTCATAATTTATTGATATGTACCAAATACAGTGACATTAAAGACAACATGAAGTGGGGGCAGGAAACATCAAAAGACTCATCCTTTTTTGAAAAAATGAAATAATAACAATAATAATAATAATAACCTATAGAGAACTTTAGGTATGTTAATTCAAAAAATGCTAAACATTTCATTTACAGATTTTTTTTATTTATTTTCGCTTAAGTGCAATGACAGTATATAAGCCAACTGAACAATTATAATCATTTAGTAATACTGTAATATAATCCTAATAAAAATAAGAATAAAACACGTATTTATTTTTTCACATGGTTTAAACGAGTTGTTATACATGAAAATAAACAGCTGCCTTTATATTTTAGAAAGGCTGTCAATCTATTTGTGTGTCTTTACAATCAACAATGTTGAAAAACCCTGCTCTAGCATATAGACGGCCCCAAAGCTAGCAACATGGACTAAAAGCCACAAAACTCCAACTGTGATTTCATGGAGTCTCAAAAGCTTGATGTCTGCATCAAATCCATTAAGCTTAAATGATAAGGACAACTGGCAGCTGACCTTAGTCAAAAGCTATCTTGTGGGGATACACTCTAATTATCCTGTGACAGCATAAAAACCTCACAACTTTCGATGTCCCTTTAAACTGTCAGCAAGCCACAAATTAGCCCACCACGTGCTAGCCGCCCAGCCCTCCCAACATAACCCCAGCCCTATGGAGGAAGAGCAAGAGTCCAAAGCGACATGCTATTGTTTATTAGTATTGGATGGAGCACGGGAAGTTTGGACATGTGTGCTTTCAGCGGTGGAGGTGAAGACTGAGGAAAACGTCTGTGAGGAAGAGGATCTAAACAGACTCCTCTGCTGAATGTTTGGATAATAAACACCATCTTTGTTAGGGTCAAAGTTAAGATTATATGTGTTACAGAAGATGTTCAAAAGAAAAAGTAAATCCGGTCCATTACTACAGTGTTAGGCCTGTTTAACAGTGCACATAAAGGTGGTACACAATTAACCTAAGTTGTTGGGAAAGTTCCAGTTTTGAACATTTTAAATATATTTACTTTAAATTTAGTAATGAATAGCATGCTACAGTTAAAATGATAATCAAGTATTTTACATGTGCTCTGAGTACTTTAAAGTATGACAAAAGTTAAAATAACAATTGAAAATGTACTTTAAAATGTGTAAAGAAACATATTAAAGTATGTTTAAAGAAACAGTTGTCACCTTCCTTTATGTACACTTAGTAGCCTTTTATTTTATTAATACTGTATTATTTGTTATATGTACAGTTTTTAAAAATATCTGTTTAAAAAGGTTCCTAAGTAGCTTCCACTATATAGCTTTTGTGTGTGTGCACTGGTTTGGGTGGTTGTGTGTGTTCAAAACAGATGACCATTTGATCCTCCTTAACAGACCTCATTAGCTACTTCTAATAACCGTTTTTGACCAATTTATGATATTATTATCAAAGGAAATACTCAATGTTCTATTTCAGAAATCACTTTACTTATCAGTATTAATCTCATGGATAGATTTGCTGACTACAATGTTTGTTGGGATTTTATTTATTTATTTATTTGTTTGTTTGTTTATCAAAGGTAACAAACAAGAGACAAAAATGTGCATCATGACAATTTTTTTACATTTATTTTTTATTAATTTTAATGAAAACTTGTTGACAAAACCATGACAAGAAAGAAATAACACCACAAGATATTCTTGAAAAAAATTAGTTTCATATGATCACAGTACTGTATATGACTCTGGGTACTGAACAACTGTTGAAGCTGAACATTGAATGAAAGATAGACATATTATAAAGTTGAACTAATATTAGTTATTAGTCACTATGTGAATTTCTGTAACAGTGCACTAAAAGACAGAAAATTAATTGATAAAGCATAAAGAATTCAAAACATTTTATTACGATAGTTTAGAAATTAAAAAGGAGATCAAGTTTCACAAGGACTGTTTACATGTGTTTCTAAAATATAATAATGTTTGAATATTTGGATTAAATTTGTACTTGCATTTCAACCAAAATGTTATATTTGTCGTTTAAACTTAAATGCGATTTTATCCAGAGTAAAACTGACTAAAATGAATGCACACGACATGATGAAATGCTGACTAAATTTAAAGAATACTTTCATCACAAGACAAAAACAGGATTAAAAATGTGTAAAAATAGATTTTAGCTCTGTTACTCAGCAGAATCCTGCTGGTTGCATCCGTGAGCAGTGTAAAACAGTACTGAGCATTAGCACAAGCATTATCCACACCAGCTGGAGATACTAATCAAACACTGAAACATCGGCACAGGAAGTTTGGGGTTCACAAAGTGCAGCATGCTGCTTCCTTTTCTCTCCCAATTTCCTAAAATTACATTCTCATATCAAAGCGGAACAGATACAGGGCAGATAGGAAAGCTGGAGCATGCTTGATGTGGAGGAGAACACACTTTAAATAATAAACTCCCCCGCTAGCCTGCTGAGAACGACAAAAAAAGGAAGGAGAGTGTCTCAGGATTCAAGGAGATGCTATAAAACTGCTCTTCGCCTGGAGCAGGGCCGAGGCTTTTGGGAAACCGAATGAGATTACCAGCACATTTCAGAGGGGGGTCAGATAAGGGCCATTTTAGGGAGTTCATTTAATCCATAAATTACTAATAGAACTTTGCTTTATAATAGCACCCTACAAATACCTGCGGCTGTCTGTTTTCAATAACCAAAGGGAGAAAAATATGATACAAGAGCAGGTCAGCACGGGTGAAAAGAATTCACAGCATCAGAACCACTGGCAGTAATCCTACTGGTGTCAAACTCTTTTTTCTTCCACGTCCTGTGTTGGTTTTGGACTCAAGGCCTCAGGAAATAAATCAAGTAATAATATGATTTAAATGTACTATTTTATAGAATATATGAGGCCTATATTGTCCAATTTGAAATTGAATGTGTTGAAGAATTTGTGGTATAAAAGAAGGTACTAAAAGAGTACGGAGGGGAAAAACGGAAATGAAAAATGAAAACAACAAAAAATTGTTCCAAAGGTTTGGAATAGTACCGCAGACCTGAGTTATTTTCAGTTTCCATAGTGACATCATGCTTGAACTAATATTTCTACCTCATTCACAACAGTCCAAAACCACCAACAGCTTTTTCCATAAACATCTGACGTTCAAATGAACCGTTCACAGGGAATTACTCGGCCAATTTAGTAAAGTGTGAAAAGAATTGTAAAGATAAGGGTCCAAACACCAATGGTGACAGCTTTCTCTGGTCTGTTTCTCAGGCCCAAAATTCCCTGAAGTGGGAGAGCTATAAAAGACTATATAACCATCATGTTCTTTTTGGAGTCTCAGAGACCTTATTAATAACTAAAAGATATAACTTACATTGTGATTAAAATTGAATTGCCATGTTGTTGATACTTCATTTTACTTCACATGGCACATTATTTAACATGCAGGTGCAAAAAGCAGTAAATGTCCAAAAGCATGTCTAAAAGCAATAAATTCTTAGATTAAGTGAAAATATTTAATGTCCAAACTGCAGCAGTGCCTTTCTGTCAGTTTTTTAGCTATACATTTCTGCTAATTTGATTGGTTTTATTGTATTTTTTACAGTGCATTACAATTGCAAGCAGAAGAATCTCTATTAACCAACTTATTTTGCAACGCAAAAGTAAGCTATTCTCTTTGAATGTGCAAGATGTCCGATTCATTAGCCACTATAGGTATATTACCGAAAGAATGAAAAAGTGCAGTAAACAATAAAACTATTTGCACTACAAACCAATGTGTTCATGTAAGGAATAACTGAAGGTGGGCTGTTGAATTATTAGAGTAATAGTGCACACCTGAGGTGGTAATGCGAACCGGAGTCAATTATTCCACTTATACTAAAGCTACCACACCTCAAGATATTGTTCAGATGAAGTATTTCAAGACATTTGTCAGGTTTTTGTCCTTAAAAACACTCTTGCAAAATTCAAAATGTCATTTTAGTGCTAGCAATAGAGGCTTGAATCATTGATAATGCAGTTATTAATGCAGTCTAATACAGTTATTAGAGAGCGAGTGAGAAAGAGAGAGAGAGAGAGAGATTAAATGAGAGTGATTAAGAGAAAGAATACAGGATTATGATAATGAATTAAAATAATATGATAACAAATTTCAGTATGTATAACTGGAAACGCATGATACCAGAAGCCTCGTGCTTTCAAATTACAAATGGCCACGCCTGCTCTTGTACTAAAAATAAGGTGGACAGTACATAACAAATCGCATTTATGAAAAGTGTCTTACTTTGATTTAAAAAACTAGATGGGAAAACAACAAATTAAACGTGCAATCAGTGCATTTTTGTTTATGTTGTTCTGCCTGAAATGGCAGTCGGCTTATACTGACACCTAGTGGTGTGGATGCAGCATCATGTTAAAATTACCAATGCCAGAGTCAAAGTCAGCCATTCCACAAGCAAAAACGTTTGATAGCATTTATATTCAGATCATCATTTGATCACAAAATCAGGGTCTCTGGGTCCCCAGCATAAGGAACGTGAAGTCAGTCTTAAAGGGATCCCCGGGTATTAAAACATGTATAGCTTAATATAACGTAAATGATGTCTCTTATTTAAATATGTAGTAGAAAACCCATGAAAATGTATGTTATTTTAAAAAATCGACATCGTTTTTGGACTATGGGGGGCGCCATTTTTTATGTGCACAGTACATTCTGCGTCGATGACGTCAAATGGTTGCACTCGGTGAGCTACTGGCGCTTTTTACCGCAACACAACTCAGAATACACAAATCAGAAAATAAAATACTGATACGATGCCACATTGTGTGGCTTTTGGTTGTAATTTTCAGTCGAAGCTGCAACAATAGAAGCAATGTAAGACTTCACTGCTTTCCTAGCGATAAGAAGAGGAGAAACGAATGGGAAGATGCCTGTGGACGAATAAAACTTCCTAAAGACTCGCTTCTTTTTTCTCTCCACTTTAGCCCTGATGCCTTTGAGTCTTTTAGTAGACCACAGCTACTGAAAGAGCTTACAAACGGCTGAGACAAGAAACGCTAGATGCCATCTGTTAGCATGTAAACATGCCGACGCTAATCATAACGCGCGGCCGCTAGAGGAGTTTCTCGGCGCAGATTTCTCTCGATATCCGGGGCGTTTACACTCCTTGTGGGGAAGAATCGATGGTACAGCATTTGGTTTATACCTATACTTATATCCATTGGCACCTGTAAGCTCTTTCAGTAGCTGTGGTCATCATATCAGTATTTTATTTTCAGAGTTGTGTATTTTGAGATGTATTGTGGTAAAAATAGCAACAGGTAGCGGCAGTAGCTCACCGAGTGCAACCATTTTACGTCATCAGAATAATGGCGCCCCCATAGTCCAACATATGTATAAAACGATGTGATTTTTTTAAAATAACATAAATCTTTAATGGGTTTTCTACTACATATTTCAGTAAGAGACATCATTTATGTTATATTAAGCCATACAAGTCTTAATACCCAGGGATCCCTTTAACTGAAAATGAGGGTTGAACTGGCAAAAGGAGACAGAGAGAAAGAGATTGTGTCCTCAGGAGGATATGCCCTGTGACTCCTTTTTCCTGTATTTATCCTGGACCGTCAGAGATAGTGATAGAGTTGTAAACTGTTTATGGTTTGCATCTCTCATCCTCTTCAGAAGAATAGTGGGTGAGCTTTTCCTGTGCAAAACATCACTCATAAACAAACCTCTTACACAAGCATTGTGTCCTCACTATTTCAACATGTATTTACAGACGCAGATGTATAGACAAATAAACAAGCGTTGTCTGTATAAACACACCCCTTTTTCTCATCGTAATGGCTCTTTGAGACCAATTTAATAACTTAATATGTCGGTATCATACATCACCCTAATGCATATACTTGGACTGGCCTGCAAGCATCAATCTGTCTAATTTTTTATATGCATACATACACACACATTAGCTCGCTGTAAACTAAATATCTGGGATAATGTAGGCAGCAGCGCCCGGTTCACCCGCTCATATGTTTACAAAGGCCGTCTGATAGTCAACACAGGCTTATACACACACGCACATGACCACACACACTCATGTACACAGGTGGGATTTCGTGCCTGCACAGGCTTTTGCATTCTGTTCTATACATGTGATAGAATAAACTGCAATGAGACTGTGGGCTTCCTACCATCCCAAAAGAGACAGAAAACAATTTGACAAGTGATGGGTGGAAGGTTACTTACTGCTTTCTATATTATTTATACATCATTTTTACACTTGATGTGTAGATGAAATCAGGAGGCAGGCAGCGACTACTGAACAGGGGTGTATCTTTTACTCAGAAACTTGCAGCACAACCAACATGTTATGTTAACACTACCACTAATGGAGTAAAAAGGTGTGTCATAAAAAGTGAAGCATT
The DNA here is from genome assembly GCA_021397915.2 of Tor tambroides. Lineage (NCBI taxonomy): Eukaryota > Metazoa > Chordata > Actinopteri > Cypriniformes > Cyprinidae > Tor > Tor tambroides. The sequence goes on from JAFVLL020043390.1 coordinate 40,155, forward strand.
TTTTTTTTCAAAGAGCACCACTAAATACCTCTCACTGAAGTTCTGAGCATACCTCACTTTTTTTTTAGAACTATTAAAACATTATTTTATGAAGCAAATTCTTCATAAAAGTGGCAACCTTTTACTATAAGATATAGTCCATAAGAACATTGCTGTGCAACAAAAATAATTATTGACTAGGTGACTGAACAGAACAAATCTTCTTGAATTAATTAATTCAATTAATTAATTATTTAAAACATAAATAAATAGACAAACTTATAAACAAAAAAATAAAGGCAATTGTCAAATAAACATCATATAATATTATGTTAAAAAACAAATTTGTGTCAATTAACATAACATCTATTTGTATGTATTATTATACTAACGTATATTATATTATATTATATTATATTTCGGTAACACTTTAGTATAGGGACCAGTTCTCACTATTAACTAGTTGCTTATTAGCATGCTTATTATTAACATCTTGGCTGTTTATTAGCACTTATAAAGCACATATTCTGCATGACCATAATCTACGTACATCCCTAATCCTACCAATACCTAAACTTAACAACTATCTTACTAACTATTAATAAGAAGCAAATTAGGAGTTTATTCAGGCAAAAGTCACAGTTAATGGTTTGTTAATTGTGAGAATTGGATCTTAAAATAAAGTGTGACCTATATTTCAACATAAATTTCAAAAACAGCATGACAGTTCTCATTATGAATATATTGTCTCTATTTAATTGTGGTGTTATTTTGTGGTTAATATTTACATATTACCTCAAAATGTAAACAAAAAAGGTTTTCAATAGTTATTAAGTTTCAATTATTGTTTCTTTAAATTTCTGTTTTCCAAAAGAATTATATTTTTTGCAAGTTGTCTTTGTTTTATAATTGCTGTTTTACTAATTATTACTGAAAAACCATGAAATACCCTATAAAGGATAAATTTCAAATATGTAATTAATACTTCAGAATTTTTCACTGGAGTGTAAGATGTGACAACTAGCCCTGATACAGTTTTCCTTGCACAAACATTTAAAGTCAAAATCTCAAAGTTGATCAGAAGTGTGAACTTGCTGTGAGTTATTATGGATGTGTTTGCATGAATACTGTAAATCATCATGACTAAGCGATAGGTTCACTGCATCAGACTGTTCTGAATAGAGAAACATGACATTTAGTGCTGGTTAGACAAAAGGATTGAGATGATTCAGAAGACCACAGTTAAGACATGAACACTTTTGACAGCAACAAGAAGAAAGAGAAGGATTTCATCATTTTTAGAGCTTCTTCAGTTCTTTGGAGATGAGCATATGGGAGGGGGTGACAGTGATCACGGCTGCACATCATGAATGGCCCAGACTGCAGCACACTTCCAGATGTGCTGGCCCAGGGCCCTGATGGGTCTCTCCGTAACCTCAGGCCAAGCTCAAGCGAGGCTGGGGGTGGCGGGGTGCACACATTCCAGCATGTTCCACTGCTGCCTTGGGACCGCTCCTGGAAGTGTTACACAGACCCCGATGTGTGAGCAGGAAGTAAGCATGTCAAAGCTCTAATTATTAAACATCCGACTGTCCGGGATCGGCCGGAACAGAGTTATCACTACACAGCCATGATTGTCTGGACAAGACCCGCAAAACACACACACACACACAAGCACGAGCAACTCTTATGATAGTCACATATCTGAAAGTTGGCACATTATGATAAATCATCTTCTCAGTAACCATACAGCGGCTAAACTAAAACAACAAAGAAGATGAGGAACAGAGATAGTTTGGCCCCAACGTGAATGAATAAATGAATGTAAGTGTTATCTCAAATAGTCTTCCTTCCAATCAGTAGGTCTACAATGTATAATTTATACTCTTTTCATACGAAAACAACTGAGAATCTATCTGCAGGTCAATCTTAAGTAGAAATTCCCTTTTAGGCGCCACTGTCTTTGTGTAAAGCAGTTAAGTTGTACCTCATCATGAAAACTATAGACCCCAGAAATAAATCACTTGAAGAGCGTGGTTTGCTTTTCTGTGTTGAAGCATTTCCTAAAATGGTCATTTTGGGATGGACATACTGAAAGGCTCATCTTGTTTAAATAGCCAGTAGTTTTTAGTTGTGCCAGCTACTTGCTAGTCAGTTAAGTGGAACTAATGGGAGCGGCATTCTCACTGTAGAGAGCATTTGATTGGACAAAAATCTAGGTAGTGCAGCATGAGTCATCAATATTTTTTGGTCGATTTTCCAAAACGATTGTAAGTTTTAAGTGTGTATACCTGCTAAAAGAATTTGACAGCTTTTAGGAGCATATACATAATGTCAATGCTAGTAAACAGGGGCTAATTTGATTTCATGGTCTGTGAATGTTGCTGGCTCTATGACAAATTAATGGTGATCTTTCTCTAGTTTCTTTGAATAAAAGCACCTGCTAAATAAATGAATGTTATTTTAAATATTATTTTGTGACTATTTTACTTGCTCAATTACATTACAAGTTCAAATCTATTCTCTTAGTAAAACTATATTTTCTAATAGCAATGAAGGTGAATCACATTTGCTTCAATTATGTTATGTTTCATTTAAAACAGCCAATGAAAATCATTTGAATGTGAAATTAAAAATATCTTCTGTCACCACAACACATTTCAGAATATTAGTTTGAGTTTAACATTTGGTGTGTCCAAGACCTAAAGCAGGGGTGTCCGATCCCGCTCCTTGAAGGCCACTGTGCTGCAGAGTTTAGCACCAACGTCAATTAAACACACTTGAACCAGCTAATCAAGGTCTCACTAGGCATACTGGACACTTCTAGGCAGGTGTGTTGAGGCAAAATGGAGTTAAATTCTGCAGGATAGTGGCCCTCCAGGACCGAGTATCTACACACCTAACATAGAGCCTTTCATTGAAAAAAAAAAAAAAAAAAAGATTAAAAATAAATTTGCATTTTATATCTCTACTGTCCCTGGATTTCAGTCCAAATGTAAGCATAAAAAAAACTATCATTTTTTCAGATGTCTTGGAACAACATGAAGGTGAATAAATGATGACAGAAGTGTTTAAGTACAATTACATGTGAAAACAGTGTGAGAAAAATGTTAGCATAGTAATCAAATACGTTAACTTAAGTATAATTTCCGTTTACAATTCAGTCCATTTTAAAGATGCTGGGACTGGTCCAGTGGACACAGCTGTGGTTTTGTGTGGACACCTGGGCACATCTGGACATGGCGTTCTAACAGCTCTTAATTGGCACAACTGAAGTGAAATGTGAGCAGTCCATGTGAGAGGAGCTGGAGGTAACAGCATCATGAGAGGAAGACTCAACACATGATCCAGCCCTGCAATGACAAAAGGGCCACTGTCCACTCTGCTTCAATTTATGATTATTTTTTTACTTGAATCGTTAGAATAATTCTCTATAGGGGAAAAAATGTCATGTCCAATTATGCTGTTTTTATAGATAAATGTTACAAGATTTAAAACCTGGGGTGGAAGCGGAGTAAGAACTGATTTATGTATTAGTTATAATGAAAATTAAAAATGTCTGAGGAGACAGGGCCAGGGCAGTGCATACAATCAACAATATAGCAGCAAGTTTAACTATAAACTTGCTAAAAGACATTGCAGCATAGGCTCATTGGGAAAAAATGACTCTACCTACATTTTTAGAAAACATACCTATTTAATCAGTTATCATTTTTCATGAGAAGAAACAAGCAGAGTTGTCAGTCTAAACATGTCTAAATTGCTTTTGTAGAGTGAAAGAAAATATACGAGTTGGCCGCAAACTAACAAGGTCAACAGACTGGGCAGAAGAATAAAAACGAACCAGGGAGAGAGAAAGGAAAACAAAAGAAAAAGCCCAGAGACAGAGAGGAAGTTTATGAAGGAGCATGAGAGTGGCAGAGAGTTTAGATCATTAGTCTACCGTGCTGGTTTTCATTATTACTGCGCAATGCCAGCCTTCTAGTTAATCACACGGCACCCATTTAAGACTTCTGCCTTCAATCGCAGGAGCATACAAATATACACACACACACACACACTCACAAAACCCTAAAGCCCAGGTCATGAGGACCCTTCATGTCAGAAAGCTCTCCGCCCCAGCCTATCCATTGGTGAAGGCACCTTTTATAAGGCAGGGGGAGAGAAGAGAAAGGAATCCACAGGAAGCAGATTGAAAAGCCATAATGGTACTTCAGATGGATTGAGAGGAGGAGACGAGGAAGGAAAAATCTTAATGAATCTAGCATCCTCCTCTCACAGAAAGAGGCTCAGCCCAATATTTTGTTTCTTCAGCTGATAGTGATGAAGACCGGAAACATTACTGGCTAAAATGAAGTACCAAGGTATTAAATATGGGTTTGGGGCACTACCTGATAAATACCATAGTTAAAAAGTTTGTGTTTTACCATATATGAACGTCAGGAGAAATTACATAAATTCACTATTGACTATTTTAGACGACTGGCTAACAGTGGTTGCAAAAAAAAAAAAAAAAAAAGGTACTTAGTTGAAGTTAGTTCTGAGAAAGAGAACGCTTTATTATGCAATGCAAATCATACATTTTAAAGCAAAGTCCAAATACACTCTAAAGTGTCCAAATACTTTTTGGAGCCACTGTATATGAATTATACCACTATCTGATACCATGTGATGATGGTATCAACATGGTACGATACCATGGTACCACCACAGTGTTTTTGGTAGTTCTAATTCCCAGTCACTGTCTCAAAAGTAACTCTGACTCTCCACAGAGAAACACAGTCATGTCAGATGGACCCTTTCAAATTCCCTCAACTACTATACTCAACTACTGTTTCCCTGCAGACACAATGAAAACAAATTAAACTGCTCGTTGTAAAATACAGATGCTTTTGGGAAAACAGCCCTCGCAAATGTTGTTTCTTTAGTAATTCACAGATAGCAATGGTCTTTTAAAATCTAGTGTTTGCTTATCAGATCAGCAGTCAGGCCCGGTATGGGGTCAGAATGGCCAGCGTGAATGTAGCTCAGTTCAGCTTGTCCTAAAGAAGTCACCAGGGAACTTTAATTCAGAGGATTGAGACCAAAAAGATCTTGAGCTTTGAGTTGTGACGCTGTTTGACGTTTCTTGAATTCTCTCTCTCATTTACTCACTCACACACACAAATATCTTGGTGCTATTTTCACAAGCAAGTTGTTAATTTTCAAAACTAATCTCACAACAGATCATAAAAAATCCACTTTTTTCAAACATTTCAGTGTGTTTTTGGTTGCGTTAGTACACAGTAAAACACAAAATCACAAAACATCCTTTTACAACATAAAATAAGTGTTTCATATGTAAACATTTCATTCACAGTAACTGCCTTTCATAACACTATTACTATCAAACTTCTTGTTCAGTTTAATACTTTTGTCTATGATTTAATCCAAGTCATTTTAATGCTTAATCAGTGAATCATTTGGTAAGACAGATTCTGTAGAACTGCACGCTTTGCAACTAATTAGTTATTATCACTAATAACGAAATAGTAGGGATAACTTAAGAAAACTAAGTATAATTAATTATTTTTACAGTAAAAGCAATTGAAATCAGATGCGACTGAAATTACTGTAAGTCACCCTGAAAGTGTACTCTAACATTTCAGCAGCTGATTGTTTAAAGTACTCGCTCGTTAGAAAATGTAACTGTAATGAAAGCATGAGATCTGGTTTTAAAAGTTTGACTTGCAGTGTTACAACTGTGATCAGTTTGGATTTTTGCACTAAGAGTTCTAAAAAATGTACACAAACTACACCAAAACAAATAAAAAACTGTATTTAAATAATTAATTAAATAATTAATTAATTAACAGTTTAGTGAGTTCAACCGAGTCACTCTTTCCACAGCTTTGCATAAAGTTGTGCATAGAAAAATAAAAGGCATTATTATCAAAATGTCCAAGCTGTGCTTTTCCATACAACAACAAAAAAACTTTCAATATCACGATCACTATCAATATCAGTTGCAGTTTTGTTTGGTTCATTTAAATTTGTACAATCATTTGGGATCCATATGTTTTTTGTTTTGTTTTTTTAAGAAATTTTATACTTTTATACTGCATGCTTTTATACTTCATACCTTTTTTCATCATGAAGGCATTAAAGTAATCTAAAGTGACAGTAAAGTCATTTTCATTGTTACAAAATAAAATATACTACAAATAAGTAGTTTTTTCTTAAAATTCTATTCATCAAAGAATCTGAAAAAAAGAAAAAATGTATCATGACTTCATATCTATCATGTATCATATCTGCAATTTTCTTCAGGCATGTAAAACTGCACTTTTCATCATGCATATACTTCCAATGTTTTTACCTTATTACTACTAATCTGGCCTCCTCTTTGTCCCTCGGTATCACCTCTCTTCAATGGGGGGTAGATCTTTTAGCGTTGTTGCACCCAAACTATGGAATTCTCTCCCCTGTTCACTCAGTTGTACAATATTTCTGATTTCAAATCACTACTCAAAACCCATTTATTCTCTGAATGATATCATGCTTAAGTTGTGTTCTGCACCCTGTCCATGTTTATCCAATTACTATTTTGTGTTTTTTTTTCTGATGTAATCTACTATTTTGTAATATTCTACTTGTCCGCTTATACTGTTGTTTGCTACTACTTTCCCCAATTGGTGTTTTCTTTAACTTATTGTATCTACTCTGTAAACCATCCAATGGAAAGGTGCTATATAAATAAAACATTATTATTATTATTATTATTACTGCCCTTGCAGTTCAAGTGTTTGTGTGGCGTGGCAAAACCCCTCTAAACCGAACAGGAAATGCAGTTTAAAGTCACATTCAGCGAACGAGTGAACGGCAAATACAGGCCGAGATATAATCAATAGGCCTCAGCATGTGGCTCTGATCAAGAGAGCATAATCTGATAATGTCAACTAACTTAGGCAAATGTGGTAACCACACTGATTATTAAAGTCATGAAGGATCTCGGCATCCAAAAAGCATGAAGAACGAAAGCAAGAACATCTCAAGTACATTTCGCCACATGTGAAATTCAATTAAGCAACGGTTGACTCATTAAGATGGAGACTGCTGCCCAAGGTCACCCAGAGTTGGACTGTTTCATTGAATCCCAATGCTGTGGTTCTCATTTGCAAGGTTGAAAAGGTTAAAAACACAACGTGTACTATTAGAGCTCGACCATGAGACACGAAATAATTTCTAAACATGGAACAAGGCCTCAATAACTGTTATAAAATGAAGCAAATATTGCTTGTGGCATATGTTTACTGCAGACAAAATATTAACAGGCTTTCATGAAGCAATGTAATCCAAAAAAAGAGTAAACTCATTATCGATTGATTCAATGAGGACTGGTCTGTTTTTCAGTCTGTTATGGGTAAGCACCGGACGAGTGGGCCTGAAGCTCTGGAGGGGGTGTTTGGAAATGAAAAAGTGAGGGTTGAGCACAGACAACTCAGGCATCATAATAAAAATCTCCTCATAAGCATATATAAACAAGACGTGGAAGCCAAGATCTAAGAAAAACTACAAAGGAACAACCAAACTGGCTACATTCACTTTTTCTCTCAAACAATCAAACTGCAAGTCACCAAATGCCTTTAAAACAACATATTTTATGGCGTCCTAAATAGGAGAAGATCAAAGTGTCTCATTGAAGCTTAGCAAATGTACAAACAGAGTTATGGAGTGAAGGTCAGACAAGCATCTGTAATCTCCTTTAATGGTTCCTGGTGAGGTATTCTAAAAAAAAAAAAAAAGCAGAAAGCAAGGAGGAAGTAGCCAGAGAGAAGAGTGAACAATCTTGGGGACATCCCTTACTAAGACAAACAGCTGTTTAAACATTTCCCAGATAAAGAAATTGGCTCAATTTATACAAAGCAGGACTTCAAACGGCAGGAGTGAGCTGCTTATATTTACATAACTCACAGCATGAAAGTCTCCTCACTCCAAAGACATGGAGCCCATTAATGCTGAGCAATAAAACTCGAACCCCTGTCCCATTCCTTCAATTTTCATCTAATTTCAGCTTGCCTATGGCTCGGTCTACTCCATTCGGCTGCGACTGCCCCACTGTCAGATATCTGACAGCTCAAGTTTACATTTGTAAAATGTTATCATGGTAAAACCATATGCTCCCTAAAACCACTGCGTTTATCCAACTTATCCCAGGAAATCGCTTCTCTCTGTGCCTAAGCACTGTGTTCACAGGGAAAGTGACCTTCTTGTTACAGATTTGGGGCGAGATTAAAATTAATAGCTTTACATTTTATTTCTGTTTTGAAGGAGTGTAATTTAGCCGTAACAAGTAAGACCTGTGAGGATTATGTGTTAAATGTTGATATGGATAGAGGGATATTAGTGGTTCATCTGGTGCGCTGAGCGAGATAAGACACGACCAAAGGGGGGGGGAAACACGTAGTGGTTTATAAGTGTGATAAGACGGGATAGATTAGTGGTGGAGTTTTTGTTGAGCATGCAAGAGGACCGGGGTTCAAATCCTGACTAAACATATTTCCTCTTCCATGGGAAAAAGGTCTTGCAGATTTGGAGACTTTGGAGTTTAGTCATGTGAATGGATGATTCCTTTCACAGTATTTTTAAACAAACACTTGTTTTTTTACCTTAATTGTGTCTTTAATTTTAACTTTTTTTGGAGAGTATTTAAAAACTGATATTTACACATTTGATTCTGTAGTGTGTGTCAGGTTATTAAAAATGTTTGGCATGAGACTTCTGAGACTGTATAGTATGTCCTCCCAACTGAACTAATCTATTATGAGTATATATTACTAATACCTAAAAGTAATGATTGATAAAATGAATAACTATAACTATTATAATTAGATATTTTTCATTATTTACCATATACATCATTTATAAAAGATCTGAAAATCAAAAGTCATGCCCTCTAATAAAGATCAATAATTTTCTCTGTATTCATCCACAAAACATATTGCTTATTCATTTATTCATGAAGTATAAGATCATGGCGTGAGCTCATAGAGGGGAAGTAATGCAGTTCAGAGCACTGTGGTGTGTTTTCTGGCTGGATGAAGCTTCAGCACCCCTCATTGGTCAGTCTAGGTAACATCCTATTATCGCTAACCCTTTCTCTTTCTTTACATTCATCCGTGTGTTAGTGTTCAAATGTTTAAGGATCCCCAAAACCAATTAATTTTGCTCAAACTTCATACCAACTGTAAATAAAATCACAAACAAACAGTGTGAACTAGCCAGAAAGACTGCAACAGAAAGGATTACTGTATATATGTTAACTCTTCTTCAGTAGTAAAGTTTATGCTTTAGCTAAGCTTAAAATTGTAGTTTAAAAAGCCCCTTGTAAATAATATAAATCAAATATATACATCTTGATGCTCTACACAAAGATATCAGTGTAATCATTTTTGATTATTATTAGTAAAATAAAAATACTGCATTTCAACTCAGCTAAGCAAACAACATGAGGGTGTTTTGTACTTCTGTTACTTTTAAGTTTTGCTCTTTTTTTACATTTACAATTGCTTTTTTACTTTTTCTAATTTTCTTTTCAGACATAATACACCTAAATGTTTAGCAGGTATAACAGTTCATGAATATAGACATTTAAAGCTTATGACCTTGATCTTGACTTTTTTTATATTTGTTTTAGAACAATATTTGCAAACTGCCCTTTATAGTGGTGAGTTGAGAAATGTCCAGATACATTTTGGGAGGTAATGCCTAAATAAACAAGCATTTATAGTGTTTGAATTATGTCAGCATGACATCCGTTCCAAAACCTGAGAGGCTTCTCATTAGATCTGAGTGTTCACTGCATGCCTGTAATACTACAGTATGTTCCAAAAACAGTTCACAGAACAGTTTCCAAGTTTAGTAACACATACAGTAATTGTTTGTCACCCAATTGTTTAGTAACAAAAATATCTCCAATAAATGGAAATGTGTCTTTAATTTTAACTATTTTCTGTTGGCTAAAAATGCTCATAACAAAAGAAAGTAATACATTTTCTCTTTTAAAAAGTAATATTCACACACACATAAAATGAACATTTCACTAAATATTTCCGATCCAATACAATGTAATGTCGGAATGTCGGAAAATATTCCAAAGGCTTTAGCAAAACAATTGGCCTAGTTTTCTACTTCAGGATGTATTATAAGAAAGCAGTCTGCAGTGGGCAGTGATAGTATTAGCCAGGGCCGTTGCTAGTGGGGTGAAAGGTGGTGACAATTCTAGGGGCCCCCACCGCCCAGGGGGCCCCACAAAATCCAGGAATTTTACTATATAGGCCCATGTTCTGTGAATAATTCTAATATTTTATTAGTTGTATAACTGAGATATTATGAAAACCACAAAAAAGCATGCAATTTGGTTCCATGCTTGTATATTGTACAGTATATGATGTGTGTGTGTGGGGGGGGCCCACATCAATATTTTTTCAGGGGGCCCCCAATCCTCTAGCTACGGCCCTGGTATTAGCAGAGAGACTGATTGCAAGTTTGTCAGCGCTGACAGGTGGACCCCACGGCTTTTCTTTGAACAGCCGGTCTGATTTACAGCACAGAGACGGAGAACGTTCCAGCCCTCTGATATCACCAGCTGACATTGGTAATTAATACAGTCTTAAGGAATGAGAGCACACACTGGGGAAAACTTAAGAACCGGTAATTAGGCCCAACAGTTGCTAGTTTGACAGTGATGGTTTAGTAGTCTGATTTCTGATGGGCCATAAGTAGCCATGAACGTCACTGTACAAAAATATGACATAACTTTAGCCGAACAACAGCTAAAAATGAAAGTAAACAGTATCATTTAAAGCTGAATATGAAATTAGCCTGATTTCTTGACCGCGACTGAGTTTCCATTCAACACAGAAAGGTAAGGGTGCTGACAGCCCAAGACGCTGACTAATTCACTCATCTGCCACAACTCAACGCTCCATTCAGACCGTCCAAGAGACAGACAGCCTCCTCGAGGAACATAACGCATCTGATAAAATCTCCCCAAATATTCCAGACATGCAGCTCAGACAAAGGAGACAGGGTGAGGGGAGCTCTCATTATCGTTCTGGTCTTCAGATAGCTCGCCGTAAAATAGGGACGTCTCTTGACGCTTTTCTTGCTTTTGCGGCACAGGTCACTTCAGTTGTGACGGCAAGGGTCCGGTCAAAAGGAGACTGAAGTCTGAGCCCTAATGCCAGCTTTTATCAGGGCCTGTCTCTGAAATTGAAGGGATAATTGTCCAGGCTATGGTTGCAGCAGGTAATAGCCATTGACTGTTGACTGTGTCTTTTCGTTTTTGGAAAGCTGTTAAATTGGTTGGCTCTGATTAACAATGCAGGTATGCACTGCATGTGGTTGTAGTAAAACAGTCTTGATGAAGGTTAAGTATGGTACGCTTCACATAGTGGATTGCTAGTGCCCAAGGGTTCCCACAATTTCTCCTTTTGACGAGGTACCATAATTTTTCCAGTACAGTTTACATAAATATGTACATGGCTGCGTTTACACGGATTACTGGGTCCGTGGATGCGATTACTGGATTCTGAGAATGCAGGCAACTGTTCTACCTTTCCTGTCTGCTCTTGGTTGTCCTATTTTAAAAAAATCACAGATATAATAAATTACATTTATATATATATATATATACCTGTTACTGTTCCTTTCTTTTCTTTTCCTTTTCTTCTATTTTATTTGTGTAATGTATAAACTTTTTTTAATAATAAAAACAAGGGGTCAAGGTTTTGCTGCACTGTAAAAAAAAAAATAATATAAAAATAAATAATTTATATTTTTTAACAGTAAAACACTAAAATAAAAAAAAAAACAGTAAAATCTTATTAACTGTTTTTTGGGTAAATTCCATTAAGACATTCCATGTACATGTAAGGTTAAATGTACAGTTTTTGGAAGTGAAAAAGTCATAATTTACAGTGATCTATAAATTGACATTTCCAGAACAGCTCAAAATTTATGGTTTTTCATTGAAATAACTGTTTCTTCTTCATTTTTTTTTATCATCAGTTATGTACATTACAGTTTTATATTATGCCTTATGTTGTTAAATTAATGTTTATTAATTTATATGTATGTATGACACTGTGCACCTTCTATATATTGCTATTTACCTCAGCTTGTCGAAAAGCTACCTTTGGTTCATTCAGTGTGGCTTTCTCTTTACTACATGTGTTTTTAAGGTAGTTGTCAGTATATTTAAAAATAATAATAATCTGGCATATCAACATTATTTCAGTATACATTTTTATACATTTTTTACTGTAAATTTAATTTCAGTCTAGAGTGCAAAGAGCTATTAAATAATTTCCATGTATTCCAACAGAATATTTAGTTTCATATAATCTCTAAATGAGTCACCATTAGCAAAAAATTCAAATTGCAAACTTCTCTTCAGCAGCCAAGCAGAATGCTAACAATGAATTCTAATAGAGTTTACATAGAAAAAACGATACACATCACCTTCAAACAACTCGTTGAACATCAAAAGACAATTGGTGAGCGAGGTCAGAATGCGTATTTGGTTTGTGCTAACTGATCTAAAGGTGGCTTTTGTGAGCTCTGGTTTAGGTTAGTAGCGTTAGACTTACTCCCAAACAATCACTGGATTTCAAAGTGAAAGGTGACCCTCTTAGTCCAAGGTGCAACATTAAAGAGATGTTTAGGTAGGCGGCGTGTGCCAAGCGGGTTTTTATGTACCCACACGAGCTTGAGGTCAGAGCGGCTACAGCTGTCAAAGAAACAGAACAAGCAGAGTCAGGCGGCCACGCAGATAAGCCATGGATGCCAGGCGCACCGCGGACGTCCTTATCAGGCCTCCACTGCACTCTGGGACAGATAACGGCACTCTCCGGACGCTTGCTGCGCTCCCTCTCATGTTTACTGAGCCACATCAAAGGCCAACACGTCAACTGGCCGGTCATGTTAGTCATTGACAAATTAAGCAGGGACTCATCTGGTCAGGGAGCTCCCCCTCGTCCCTCTTCTGCACTCTACTGGAGTCGCTACGCAGCCCGTCCGGTTCTCTTGCTCTGCCCTGAGGTGTTCTACGCAGTAATTACTCCTGGGTAATGACAGCCAACACTTCAGTAGGTTGTAAACGGCAGGAGGCTTGTAAAGAGGCTGTGACCGGTGGAGGCGTGAGTGTACTGGGGTGAAACTACAGCAGCAGGGAATCAGGCCCACCCACCAAACCAAACCTACTCTGCTGTTGTCTACTCTACTGTACACTTCTCTGCTCTTACTATATTAAACTCATTTATACTGTCAAAACTCAAACTCACATTTATACTGTGTACAAAATTAGTAATAGTAACAGTAATAGTTTTATGTCATGCTACTAGAGTGATAAGAAATAATTAAATTATTGAAATATTAGGTTTCTATTAATCTGACAGTGGATCTTTTTCTTCCCACTATTAGAGTACAGTTAGAAGTACATAACCTGACAAGAAACATTTTAAAATTCAGTTTAATATATAGAACCATTTTATTTGAAGCAAAATGTTGCAGAGTAGTTTTACAGAGAATACTTGTTTACAAACCCCTGTGAACAAGCGAAATGTGGCAATGATGAGAAGAAACTTTACAGAAAGATACAACAAAACCCAAATGATGATGCAGGAATGGAGAGACTTTTATTCATTATTTTAAATATGTAAAAATAATTAAATGAATAAAATAAAATAAAATAAAATGAATGAATTAAATTAATAAATAAATCATTCACTTACTTATTATCATCAATTAATTATTAAAAAAATCAATCAATTAATCACTCATTCACTTATTCAATCACTTACTCACTTGTTTACTTCTTTTGGGGGTCCCCAGACCTGCTTAGAAATTGCTTAAAACTGCAAGGCATCATCTGACATTTACATTTCTATGAGACAAGAGACCTATTTACATTTACATTTACATTTAGTTATTTAGCAGACGCTTTTATCCAAAGCGACTTACAAAAGAGGACAATAGAAGCAATCAAAACCAACAAAAGAGCAACAACATGCAAGCATATGACAAGTCTCGGTTAGCCTAACGCAGTACACATAGCAAGGTTTTTTTTTTTTTTCAAGGAAAACAAGTAGATAGAATCGAAAAAAAGAAAGCTAATATTAGTTTTTAAAGAAAAACTAGCAGTTAGAGAATAAATATGCAATTGATAGAGGGTCAAGGGTGTGGTTTTTTTTTAATAAAAAGAAGACATAGATAAAATAGAATTAGAATAGAATTAGAATGCTAGAGTTAGAGGGTTAAATAAAGATGGAAGAGATGTGTTTTTAGCTGTTTCTTGAAGATGGCTAAGGATTCAGCTGCTCGGATTGAGTTGGATTGAGTCAGGTGGGAACAGTAAGTGAAAAAAGTCCATAAAAGTGATTTTGTGCCTCTTTGGGATGGCACAATAATGCGTCGTTCACTTGCAGAATGCAAGCTTCTAGAGGGCACATACTAGGTCTGAAGTACTACATTTAGGTAAAGGGTTGCAGAGCCAGAGGTGGTTTTGTAGGCAAACATTAATGCCTTGAATTTTATGCAAGCAGCTATTGGTAGCCAGTGCAAATTGGTGAACAGAGCTGTGACGTGTGTTCTTTTCGGCTCATTAAAGATTAATATTGCAGCGGCATTTTGGATTAATTGTAGAGGTTTGATGGAATTGGCTGGAAGACCTGCCAAGAGAGCATTGCAATAGTCAAGTCTGGACAGAACAAGAGCTTGAACAAGGAGTTGTGTTGCATGTTCCGAAAGAAAGGGCCTGATCTTCCTAATATTGTATAAAGCAAATCTGCAGGACCGGGCAGTTTTAGCAATGTGGTCTGAGAAATTCAGCTTATCATCAATCACAACTCCAAGTTTTCTGGCTGTTTTTGAAGGAGTTATGGTTGATGAGCCTAACTGGAAGGTGAAATTGTGATGAAGTGATGGGTTTGCTGAAACTACAAGCAGTTCTGTCTTAGCTAGGTTGAGTTGAAGGTGATGGTCCTTCATCCAGCAAGAAATGTCTGTTAGACATGCTGAGATGCGAGCAGCTATCGTCGGATCATCAGGATGGAATGAGAGGTAGAGTTGAGTGTCATCAGCATAGCAGTGACATGAAAAGCCATGTTTCTGAATGACAGAACCTAGTGATGACATTTGGACAGAGAAGAGAAGTGGTCCAAGAACGGAGCCCTGAAGCACCCCAGTAGCTATGTTGTGACTTGGATACTTCACCTCTCCAAGATACCTTGAAAGACCTGTCTGAGAGGTAAGACAAATGACCGGAGTGCGGTTCCTGAGATGCCCTTTCTCAATAGGGTTGACAGGAGGATCTGATGGTTAACCGCATCAAAAGCAGGGGACAGATCTAGCAAGATAAGTAATGAAGACTTGGAAACCACTCTTGCAAGTGATTCAACAGCTGAGAGCAAGGCAGTTTCGGTTGAATGTCCACTTCTGAAGCCAGATTGGTTGCTGTCCAGGAGGTTGTTCTGTGTGAGAAAGGCAGAGACTTGGTTGAACACAACTCGTTCAAGTGTTTTTACAATGAAAGGTAGAAGGGAAACTGGTCTATAGTTCCCTAAAAGAGTTGGGTTAAGAGTAGGTTTTTTAAGAAGTGGGGTTATACGAGCCTGTTTAAATCCTGAGGGAAAAACTCCAGTGCGAAGGGATGTGTTAACGATGTGAGTGAGTACAGGTACAACTGCAGGAGAAATGGCTTGAAGGAGATGAGATGGAATAGGATCAAGCGGACAAGTAGTAGGATGACTGGAAAGGATGAGTTTAGAGACTTCTGCCTCAGAGAGTGGAGAGAAGGATGTGAACGAGTGTATGTTTGCTGGTAAGATGTGTTTGACAGTTTGTGGTGTGGAGAATTGTGCAGTGAGGTTTGTAATTTTATTAATGAAGAAAGTGTCAGCTGTTAGAGTTGATGAAGGAGGGGGAGGAGGAGGACAAAGGAGAGAGGAAAATGTTTTAAAGAGCATGCGAGAGTTAGGCGAATTGTTAATTTTGTCGTGATAGTATGTCCTTTTAGCAGTGGAAACATTAGCAGAGAAGAGACTAACCTATCATGAGACTAATTATATCACATTACCTCAGAGGTTTCTACGGCAGCCCCTTCGCCCATGAAAGTGTCAATTGTTCAACACACAATGCTAACAGCTCTGTTTATCACAACAGCTTCCTAAAAAGAAAAGGCTCACCTGCTTATTTACTTTGAATGTAAACAGTCAGATATAAATAGATAGATATCACAGTCTGGAGACATTTATGAGTTTATTCTGGGCCAGGGATGGGGGAAAGTTTCCTATTTGCATGAAATACCATGAAAGCAGGGTGTTCTGGATCGTCGTTATGAGGTTGCTTACTGGCTCATGTGAAAAGAACCCATCCTGTGTCTTTAACAACAAACCATGAACCATGTTCGTAGCACAAACGATACCTCATTCTGAGACTATCTGAACATTTATAGATTGCTTTGATGTTAAAAGTGTTAAAATATGAAGTGATTTGTGTGCCTAATCGCTCGGGTGTGTTTGTACATGTATGTGTTAACGACAGATGTCCAGACAGCAGGAAAGCCTCTCAATATCCTTAGACTCCAGAATTCAGACAGACAGTAGATTGACCCATGACCCCAGAGTCTGCTGTCTTGTTATCGCTCTTTCGTTATCTCACAGGGAATCTCTATCATAAGACCATGCCGCCTCAGGTTATTGCAGGATAGAAACTGGCTTGAGCTTCGCAGGCTGCAAAGATCAAAGATGGCTGGATGTGCTAGTAGCAATATAACCTAAGCCATTACAGTTGGAATTCTGGTAACGCTACAAATCAAAAACGACTAGTAATGAGTATTATAAAGGAATTGAATTTGCTTTAAAACATTAAGCCTTCAACTTGAGTTAAAATGTCTTCGTCTGGACAGGCAAAAGTGTTTGGCCTTAAAAGAAAAACGATTGCTTCTCCCTTTACAGGGAAATTGTAGTTTGAACCTCAGATTTGATTTAGTGGTGAGGTTTGAAAAAGCACAATGACGTGAAAGTCACAGTGATTTAGAGGGATTCGATTTTCCTGTGAAGTATGGCAAACACAACAGAAAGTGTCTATGAAGCAACTGCAGCATTTATCACAATTTCCTATTCATCATGCTAATTGTTCAGGTGCAGAAATATTGTTTTTTTGGACAATTAATGTTTGGTTTAGTGCCCTGCGTCAAAGCCCACAGCTGTAAATAATTTCAGCCTTCGCTATATGACACTTAATTTATGACTCTCACAACTCAATTATACTTGGTTCTGTGCAAATAGCCAGTTTGTCTCTTCCCCCAGTGGAAAATGGCATTGTCAGACTGTGAGAGGGCTATTAAACAACAATGTCTTCTGTCAATATGAGCCAGACAGCAAGAAGCCTATTCTGAGCGTGGAGTCTCGCGTGCGAGTCTCGTCTCTTGACAGTATTTAGAATACACACATAGACACGAGGGGATGAAAGGGCGTTTTGTGAATGTCGATTTCCAGTTATCGTTGAAACGTAGTGCCGCAGTAAACAGTGCAGCGCTGGGTGGCCATGCGAAAGTTTAAACAAAGAGAGAGGCACGCTGAAATATTCCACATTCAGCAGAGCGGTTACGAAACTCAGAAAGAATGGGGGGTCTACACAACAGTGCATCACAAACAAGTACTAAATGTCAACATGCAACACTCATTGTGTCATATAAGGATGAGTTCAGCTTCTAAAGAAATAGACAGTAGAGAAAAAAGTCTGAACAATGGCCTTCAGGAGAAAGAGAACAAAAATGAATATTGAAAAAATGGGATATGGACAAAAAGGGCACATATGCAGTGTTGGGGCAGCTACTTTGAAACTGTATGACTCTACTGCTGTAAAAGCTATTGCTTACAGCATACACCTGAGTCGCATCTTGCAACATCGACAATGGTAGCAGCGAGGAAGAGTAGTTGAGGCGGGATCTATGCGCAGCAGTGTTTTATTAAACAACAAGCAAAAACTAAACACACAGGAGACCAGGAGAACAGAGGAAACAATAATTAACAACATAAATGTCCAAAAATACAGAACATAACCCTGGCATTTACACGCCCCTCCCTAATAGGCATCTCCTGTCACTGTAAACAAAAATATCACTGAGCTGGGGAGGATTGCCAAAACTTTTACTCCTCAAAAAAAAAAAAGCTCAATAAATAAATAAATAGCATAAAAAAGATCCATGGGGTGCCAGAGGAAGAGTCCTAGCTGAGAAGGCTGAAACAAGACAAGTGGGGATGGAAGAGCTTGGCTGCTGCCCTAAACCAGTGGAAACGAAGGAGCTTGGATGCTGGGCCGAAGTACTTCAAGGCTCAGTACTAGGACTGTTGCTTTTTACATTTTACATGTTAACCTTGGGAGATATCATCAGGAAACATGGTGTTAGCTTTCACTGTTAGGCTGATGATACTCAGCTCAATATTTCTTTGCGGCCCAATGAAGCATACCAATTTGCAAAACTAACGGAATGCATAGTTGATATAAAAAACTGGATGAATAGTAATTTCTTACTGCTAAATTTTGATAAAACAGAAGTGTTAATTATCGGACCAAAGACCTCTGCATGTAATAACCCAGAACACTGTCTAACACTTGATGGCGTCTCTGTCAATTCTTCGTCATCAGTTATAAAGCTAGGTGTGCTCTTTGATAGAAATTTTCGGTGTTTAATCTCCCTACTAAACATCAAAGGAATTTGAGGATGGGCAAAATGGGGGACAGGCTCCGTGTCCTCCAAGTCAATGAGCCATTCCTCATCCTCTGCCTCTGGGATGGAGCAGGCAATGGGCTTTGACTCCAGGATGGGCATTGTGGCTGGCTCTAGCTATAGAAAGGACATTGTGGCTGGCTCTGTGTCCATCTTGGCTCTGGCTCAGGCTTTAACGTTTCATAAACTGATTCATTAGAATGAATTGCACAAAGCTACATACTGTAGATATAAGGCCCCATCCACGTGTTTAGCCGTATATGTAAACATTTTGTATCGTATCAGCATTTCATCCAGATGGATCCGCCGTTTTGGGAGCCTGAAATCGCTATTTTTTGAAACCGGTTCCCAGAGTGGATAAATCTGAAAACAACACCTTTGCGTTTTCGTGAGTACAGTAAATCCGTATATTTTGTGAAACGATGATGTCATCACCCCACGTCTCGCCCCTAGTCAGACACCGCTATGTCACTTAACAGCAACAACCATAACAAAGGCGGACTACATGCTTGTGTTCATGCTGCAGAAGCTACTGAGCCTATTAGCTTTACTAACTTTACTAGATTTTACTGTTGTTGTGTTGGGTTTGTATACAGCGCACAAAGTTTATGCGCATGCTCCAAGTCTTCTTCTCCATTTTTAGTGTATCTCTGTTGTAGAATTACAGCACCACATACTGGTCTGGCATGTATACTACATCGTTTTGAGTTGATCTTAGTGGTTTCGTGTGTACGCAGATATTTTTTGAGACGATGCCGTGTTTACAGAAGAACGATTAGATAGGGAAAGCTCTGGCTTTGTGGCCTGAAAGAGATCTGTGTAAAGCAAAGAGATTCACTAGAATTTAACACTATAGGAGTGAAGACAGGGGTGTCTAATCCTGTTCCTAGAGGGACAAATTCCTGCAGAGTTTAGCACCAACACAGCTGCCTGGAATTTTCTGGTGATCCTGAATACCTTGATTAGCTAGTTCAGGTGTGTTTAATTAGATCTAAATTTTTCTGGAAGGTGGCCCTCCAGTAGCAAGATTGGACAGCCCTGTTTTAAACCCGAGACACACTGCATGATTTGAGCAATCCTATAAGATCATTGCATGTCACACTGTGCGACATGGATCTAATAAACTTGGCTACCAGATGTGTGTAGACTGTACGATGATGACACCTATTGACTCGTAGGCTATGACGCATGTTTCTATAGAAGAATAAAACGTCATCAGTATGCGTTAGTGGTAAACCACACATAAATCAAACTTTAGCAGTTGTAGCTTTGATGTGTGCTGAATAAAAGTGGGAGCGGCGAAAAGAGCAAGGGATAAGAGCTTGAGGTAAGCAGTTTTATGTTTTAGCACCATGTAGCATTGATTTCATGTCGCATTTTTATTGGTTTGTCAGTAAACATGGATCGTAACAGCAAACACACTGTGCAATGATCATGCTGTATCGTTGGCTATCTTTGGTCACAAGACCAAGACAACGGCCGTCTTTTGAACCTCTCTCACTGTACAACACAGAACCACCGATTACAGAAAATGGCACGATTGTTTAACGATGCCAATCTTTTTCGTCTGGGACAGCCAAAAATCACGCAGTGTGTCTCGGCCTTTAGGATGAACCACTTATTGATTAGTTTAGTTAATGGTTACATTATATGAAATCTCAGCATTAGCATTCATGTAATTGGACTTTTGACTTACCTTATAGTTACTGAGATGTATATTACTGTGTGACAAATTTTGCCAATCTACTCTATAATTATAGTTTAAGACAAGGCTGATATTAACAAAATATCTTATCTTATCAATACAGCTTGCCATCGTCCTGAAGTCAATGGACTTTTTGAATGAGTTTTTGATTAAATGCCTGAGATAAGGTCTGTGGTTAACAAGCCCAAGATATTTTCACATTTTATTATACATTATAAAATACATCAGTAATACCCCCTTGTGAATTTTTTTTTCTTTCTTTCTTTCTTTTTAAAGAACTACAGAAGTTGTCTGGGTGTAAGAACCATAAGCATTTGTTGGTAACAAAGCTTTTTTTTTTCAATAACTCAAAAGCCTCCAAAAATATGTAATCACTGCAATCATTTTCTATTTTTACCAACACTATTCCCATTACTGCAAACTCATTAGCATGGCCTTTTTGTGTATTGAAAAGTTTTATTTTTCTTTTTTAGTTTTGATCTTTGCAACCTTAAAGCAAGTTTAGCTTGTCTAGAAAATGAACTGTTGGTGTTCATCCCATTCTTGAGGTGTTTTGTTTATTTGCAGGCCGATGTGCAACATCTCGGATAAACAGAGACATCTTGGCTGGGTTAAAAGGATGAAGACCATGAGTGACAAAGCAACAAATAGCAAATCTGCTGCCAAGTTAAGAAAAGCTGCCGTCAAGGATGCAGCCACAGACAAAATACTCTTCTCTTTTAGCTGAGACCATTCAGTGTTACCCAGCTCTGTACTGAAGTGAAGGAAAAAGGAAACTTTGGTGACTATTCCCTCAGCCATCAGATGTTGTTTATTAGTGTTTTAGGCCCTTTATGCCAGTTTAGATTTGAATGACTGATAGTCACAGTTTCAGTATTAAAAATGGCAATGAGGGAAATACAAAGGACAGAAATAATGCAAGTGTTTACTCATTCAGCTTTTTGTTTCATCACCTTTGCTTTGTTTTAAATACTTAAACACCAAACACATAGGCCTATTGGAAATGTTCCTCAGGATTTCTCAGAAACAACTGGGGTGATAGCAAACATGTCTCATTATTTCTGATCAGACCTGACAGCAGAGGTTAAAAAACGTTTGAAGTCGCTGGTGCCCCTGCTGTTATCTAAAACTAGCCGCCTGCATGCCTCTCACCATGGGGCATCTGGACTGGCGGCATTCAGCCCCTCTCAGCTCACCGGTCTGTGTTGGGCCACTTAAGACAGATTAATACTTAGCTAAGGGTCAGGAGAAAGTTTAGAAAACTTTCAGCAACAACAGCTGAGTTCTGTCAGTGCAAAATATCAGGTGACAACAGCAAGACTGGTTTAATAAATTAATATAAATGAACTTTGAAGTCAGCTTGATATACACTACAGAGACTTAACATGGAGAAACACAAGATGCTTTTTCTAATATTCCCTTTTTTAATATTGAAAAATGGATTAAACTAATGCAAAACAGTGCAGTACATAAACAGTGGGGTCCAAAGGTCTGAGATCACGAGTGAAAATGTTTCTGTTTTGCATCAGTTTAATCCATTTTTCAATATTAAAAAAAGGGAATATTAAAAAAAAGCATCTTGTGTTTCAATGGAAACTGGAAATCAAATATTTTGTACAAAAGAGTCACATCAGTTTCACAAATGTACTTATTTCATTGGTGACCCAGAAGTAGTGCAGAATGCATTTAAAATAGTTATTATTATATTTCTTACATTTCGTTTATAGTTATTGTTATTACTAACAACATTCAATAATCTACATTAAACTATTTTATTTTAACTCAAAATAGATTCACAATTATAAATCTTTCTGTTTATTTCCAGGATTAAATGCCATTTTGAATGCAGATTCTTACTGTGGTCTCAGCTTTTGTACACCACTGTAAATGCATTTCGCTAATTTAAAAGAAGTAATGGTAGTGGCTTGCTTGAAAGAACTGAGGTTCAAAGGTTGAGCAACAGTGCCCCCCTGAGCTAACAAACTTGTTTATGTCATTACACCCTGACCTATAAACTCTGACCTGTACATCTTTGTTTTACTCTAGAATTGATGACACAACCTCTGTTTTTCAATGCAATATAAATACAGCTGACAGTATAATGTGAAAAGTAAACAATATAAACATTTTTATCTTGCATGCAAACACTCCGTGTCCTCACTCAGTTCTCTTTGTCAGACATTGACCTGTGTTCCATCATGTAGCAGGTATGATTAAGAACTGAGTCACTTTGACTCCAGTTTTCCATGAAAAGCTAGAATTATGTCCCTTATTAAGTGTCTCCAAATAGACTCTGCACGGAGGCAGAAGCTTTCAGCAGCCTCTCTAATAAGGCAGCTTTGAGGACACAATAAAGCATTGTCCCCTGCTTTGCTCTCTGTGGAAGGAAGTGGAAGAGCGAAACAAAACCAGGGGCTGTATGAATCAAAGCAATCATCAGAGAGATGCAGCCTGGGGTCAGGATCTGTTGCACCATAGTTATGGTGACAGAGATAAGACATGTTTTTACTGCAATATGTGGGCAAATGTACGAAGTCTTTTAAAAAGACACTACTCTTAAAAGGTTAGTTCACCTAAAAGTGAAAATTCTGTCATTAATTAGTCACCCTCATGTCGTTTCAAACCCGTAAGATCTTTGTTCATTTTCAGAACACAAATTAAGATATTTTTGATGAAATCCAAGAGCTTTCTGACCCTCCATAGACAGCAGCGCAACTACCACACTTAAGGCCCAGAAAGGTAGTTAGAATATTGTTAAAATCGTCCATATGACATCAGTGGTTCAACCTTAATTTTATGAAGTTACGAGAATACATTTTGTGCACAAAAAAAACAAAAATAACAACCTCATTAAACAATTTCTTCTCTTCCGTGTTAGACTTCGATGCGCATTTACGAGAGTACCACGTCGAATGCGTGTGGTGCTGCAGACACAGGAACTGGCGTTCTGACGTAGAGCGACCACCTCTCTTAGTTCATTGTTTGTATATTGTGGTTCGAATAAGTAAGGCTGGACAAAAAATTGCAAGTTATCTTCTCTGTTGAAATCTTCTTTATTGTTGAAAAAATGTATGGTTTTTGTTTTTTTTGCGCACAAGTATTCTTGCAGCTTCATAAAATTAGGGTTGAACCACTGATGTCACATGGACTATTTTAACAGTGTCCTTACTACCTTTCTATGCAAGGTCAGAAAGCTCTCGGATTTCATCAAAAATATCTTAATTCATGTTCCGAAGATGAACAAAGGTCTTACAGGTTTGGAACGACATGAGGGTGAGTAATTAATGACAGATAACTCTTGTAAAAGGTGCACTTTGTAATAACATCAAATTAAATTATTTACTTTAAAGGAAATTTCAAATCATTGTTTTACTGCTCTTTTGTCGTGCTTTAAAGAAGTGCATTTATTTTGATGTGTCTAACATACTAACGTGCATATATTATCCTTGATTATAACTGTAGTGTTATTCAGTATTACATTTAAAGTTAATATATTTTAAATGTATTAAACTGACCAGCCAACTGTCTGTTTCCCCGCCTGCAGCCCAAGACTCTGGGACAGGCTCCAGCATCTCTGCGACCTTACAGAGGACAGGCGGTTTGGAGAATGGATGGATGGATGTACTAAATTATATTTAATGAACTAAATATTACAATGTATTTAACTACATGACATACAAGTTTGAATAGAAATTACATTAAAGTATATTTTTGTTTACCATATATGCTTCCAATTAGATGAGGCAGTACACTTTGACCATGTTTCAAAGAGAGTTGAAGTAATTACGAAATTACTTAAGTCCTACTCAAGTTGGTCCAAAAAGCAATCTAAAGTTAAGCTAATTGCATTTAATTCAAATGTAAACTATAATACATTTCCATTTAATTAAAATTAACATGCCAGTAAGTGTCCATAAACAGTACACAGAGCGACAAGCTAAAGATGTAATACCCTACACAAATTTTACCCTGCACAGATTCCATTTCGGACTATGAATCGGTTCAGTCAGTGGAAATCAGACATGCTTGATATTTTGAGCATATTGTTTTTATTTTTCATGTGTCTTCTAGATAACAAGGCTCATGTTTCAGGAATGACTGATCCTCATTGTAATCCTCATTCAGCAAGAGTATCGGTTCAGATTTTAAAATCTGAACTGAAAGACTGGGGGGAAGTTGTGGCCTAATGGATAGAGAGTTGGACTTGTAACCCGAAGGTCAGGTCTGGCAGGAATTGCCACATTCAATACCATGACTGAGGTGAGACCCTTGAGCAAGGCACTGAAACCCCAACTGCTCCCTGGGCGCCGCAGCATTGGCTGCTCTGGAAGGGCACGTACTCTTGGATGGGTTAAATGCAGAGCACAAATTCTGAGTATGGGTCACCATACTTGTCCACACGCCACTTCACTTTCAAAAGTCATAAACCAAAAAAAGACACCCTAAAGATAAGTACTTAAAACAGCTAAGCAACTGCAAATTAATCCCTAGAACACCTTACTATTGTGACATGTATTCAGTGTGTCATCTTAGAGCACTTGCCCATGACATGAGTTGCTGGCTCATGGGGACCTGGGTTCAATTATGGCCAATTTGAAGGATGCTTGGAAGGCAGTCTTCATTTCCCGTCCTTCATTCTAACTGCTATGAAGGCTGCATCAGGTGTATCCTTCACATCCACCAATCACTCACAATACTTTGCACACATTCCAATTCACCTAAAACAATTAGCTGAAAATGAATCAGCACAGAGCTTGTGTAATGCAAGACAAAAAAAAGGTTCAAGAGATGAAGGCATTATGTTTTCTTTTGTTTTGTTGTAAATTAATCACATAATGCTAAGCTGTGCATCATGTAAACCACTGGGAGGTCAATATACAGTATTCTTCAAATTATAATTTTAATAACATATTCTTGCTGTGACCTTGGGAGCAGAAACATGTATGGCATAGCCATGCACACTTATCTCATTCTAGCTTTAAATGCTGAGCAGGTCTCTAGCCTTGAATCCTCAGAAGGACTGGACTAGGAAAGATGAATCTTCACAAGGATGCAGCCTTGTTTTCAGAAGCATCCACTAGAAACTTCCAGGCATGTTTGCTGGCACTTAAAGGGATAGTTCACCCAAATAGTGCGCACACCTGGAGAAATATTGATATATTTACATGTTTACTGCATATTTCTTCAGACAGAATCATAATTTCTATTCATTTTACACTGATTTACACAATATGATGAGCATTAGCTGCTTCCAGTGCTGTCTCAGTCTGTTTTCTCTTCCGCAATCGCTGCTATGACTCAGTGGAAGCTCATTCGCTGCTCATATGTCACCCATATTACACCACCCTTTCTCTTCCTATGACGAACTTATACTATACCTACTATACCTATACTGTACCTATACTTCCACATTCTGCTCTGTCCACAACAAACCCAGAGAAATGTCTCTACACATAAAAGATGAAACAAATAAACACACGCTTACGATAGTATATGAATTGTATCCTCATTTTGTACTTCTAATTCGTGACCAGTGTTTTGTTTTCCTCTCTCCTCTGTACTTCCGCGTTTGTCACTTCTCACCAGAGCTTAAGCTATGCCTACATCCTACGTCATCTAGCGCAGCATCAGTTAGCGTGAGCTACAGATTTATGTACAGTATGTACGGTTTACAAAGTTTTAAATATGGATATTTTTCTTACACAAATGCATCAATTCATTTCAGAAGGCCTTTATTAACGCCCCAGAGTCATCGATTATGATGGATTTATGCACTTTATTTTGCTTCAAAATCTCGACTACCATTCACTGGCATTATAAAGCTTGGAAGAGCCAGGACATATTTTAATATAACTCTGATTGTATTCATCTAAAAGAATTAAGATAGACAACTAGGATGGCTTGAGGGTGAGTAAATCATGGGGTAAATTTCATTTTTGGGTGAACTATCCCTTTAACTCTGCAGGACAGTGGCCATTCAGGAGCAGTACTGGACAGTCATGGAAACACTGCATGCAAACAGTCTTTTTAGCGTTTGAAGTGATATACTCCAAAACATCCATTCTGGAGAACTTGATAATACAGTTGGAAATATCGGTGAATTTGCAATGCTAGAGCCGTTATGTAAACATGCTGTGTCCAATCAGTGACACAGACCACAAATATGCAAATAAGGAAGGTGCAGTGTGAAACGGCAGCTTATGAATACCCAGGATTAACTTTTAACCCTGGGTAAAGTATAAGCAGTGTGAAACGTGAAGCAAGATAACTCAGGATTCCACTTACCTGGGGTTTAGAATGACCCAGGGTTAACTATTTAAATTGTGAAAAGCCCTTTTGTGTATGTAGCGATAGAAAAATACAAAATGCAGGACACAGTTGTGACACCAAAATGCTGTGCCATTTTTTTGCAGCATATACAAATATACATTATTTGTTGCTTTTCTCACACTCTTTGTGCAGGTCTATCTCCCTTCCACTCATCTTCTCACTCTGTCAATCACCTGACATTGTGCCCGAACACACTCATGTGGCAGCTCACACCTGCAGAGGGTTCCCCACTCCCACCACCCCACCTATCAGATCAATGTTCCCTCTTTCTCTTCACCCGTCACAGACCCTCAGAGAAAGGAACATGTCCAGTGTGATAACCTCGCTCAAGCAGGGTCCTGAAGCCTGGGACTGTCTGCACTTAATGGACCCTCGGTCTGACAGGCCCTCCGTCGCCCCTCACCTCAGGCACGTCTGGAGTCCAGACCCGGGTGTGCGAGAGGAGTACTCAGCGTTAAGTGCACCTAAGAGCAACCTCTTGAAGGGCACAAGCCAGACAGAGACGGCGTTGAGGAAGCACAATGTCTGTGCCACATTTTGGCAAGCTCACAAAGTGCCTATGCCAAAATATTTTTTTTCCATCCTTTATAAAAACATAGATCCAGAGCAGTCCTTAATGCAAACAGTAAATCTGTAAATCAGTAAATCGATAAGTCTTGGCCATATGTACGAACAGTATGCGATTTCAGTTTCACCCTCCGACAGTTCCATTCACGTCAACTTCAATTTGGTATTTGGTGTCTGAATTTGCAGCTTTAAATCTGAGTGTCTGGATTCTGTTCTTAAAACAATACACATCAGAATAATAAACCTAAAAAGCTTTTCTGTAACTAAGCCCGGACACTGGACTTCCCATGTGTGCAGGTGATAAACAGAAACAGTGTTAAATTAGCTGCTAAACTACGTCTAATAGGATCCCATCAGAAGCAACAGCTAAAAGCCGACTGTAGTCTCTTATTTGCACAAGGACATCTGCTTAGGAATTAAGAGTAAGAAACTGTTGAAACAAAAAAGGTCCTTTTAGCACTGTGGACGAAGACAATGTCGCCCTGTTGGGAGTCCCGTTGCCCCCTTTAAAGAGAAATAAAAGTGGGCCCACATGCGCAAGGTAATCCTATTACCAAGGAGACAAGGGGATCGCTTCTCTCGATCAGGGGTCAGAGCCTGAATGACCTCACTCTTACCAGAACAATGGAGCGGAGAAAGACAGTTGGCTTGGGAAGCTGGCAGCAGCGTAAAAGGGAAGTCTAACAGACAGGTTTTTATCAGACGTTTACATTACCTTTATATTAGTGTTCGCTTCTAGGTTAGATTTGGGCTAAGGGATAGGCTTAGGGTTATGGATAAAATTAGTCATGCATCATGGGAAATGTTCGGACGGGA
The DNA here is from genome assembly GCA_021397915.2 of Tor tambroides. NCBI lineage: Eukaryota > Metazoa > Chordata > Actinopteri > Cypriniformes > Cyprinidae > Tor > Tor tambroides. The sequence continues at coordinate 68,327 of JAFVLL020043390.1, forward strand.
AAGTCCGCTTAACTGTTAACCTTTTCATCCCCAATGAAACCTCAAAGACAAAGTGCAGGCCTGGCTGCTCCGCTGAACTCTTGGCAGAGATGATGGGCTGGTTGGAAGTATGCAGCTTGGCTGTGTGTGTGCTGGCAGAGCCAGTGCAACCGAGACTTTAATGTAGCTGGCATGAGTTCGCACAGAGGTAGGTAGAGGCAATGCAGGCGTCTCATCAGAACCACTAAAGAAAAAAAAAAACACCAGCTGTTTCTTTTCCTGTCTTAGCGTGAGAACAGCCAGGTTTTCATGGGTGAGAGTAGAAAAAAAATTTTCAGGGCTCATTCAATAAGGCCATGGTATAAAACATCAGCCTGCCCTGAGAGAGTTCACTTCATTAACACTTGCGCATTTCACTCTTTCTAAAACTGCAAAAACAACAGTGTTCTCTTACTTATAAGTCCCAGAGAAATATTTTATTCCTATTTTTTTATAGCTCGAAGAGCATAATGGAGCTCTCCGATATATTTCATCTGATCTCAGATATGCTTTATGCATTGTTATACAGTTGCTAAGATGTTCTGAGTGGTTTATAGCAGGGCTGTAACCACCATAGACATTGAAGTCTCCTCCAATAATTTATATATATATATATATATATATATATATATATATATATATATATATATGCAGTGCCTTGCAGAAGTATTATTTTCACATTTTATGTTGCAGCTTTATGTTAAACTGCATTAAATTACTTTTTTTTCCACATCAATCTACACTCCATACACCATAATGGCAAAGCAAAGACAGAACTGTCACAACTTTGTTAATTTATAAAAAAACAAAAAATCTTAAATAAGTACATTGCATAAGTATTCAAACCCTTAACTCAGTACTTAGCTGAAGCACCTTTATAGCCTCAAGTCTTTTTCGTTTGATGCGACAAGCTTTGCTCATCAGCATTTGGCAATTATCTGCCATTCTTCTCCTCACCTCTTCACCTCTTGAGCTCTGTCGGGTTGGATGGGGGCAGATACACATTTTCAGGTTTCTCAAGAAATATTTGATTGGATTCAATCCCAGGCTGTGGCTGGGCCACTCAAGGACATCCACAGAGTTGTCTATAAGCCACTCTTGCTGTGTGCTTAGGCTCAATGTCCTATTGGAAGGTGAGAAGGTTCACCTTCTCAGTCTGAGGTTCTGAATGCTCTGGACTGGGTTTTCATTAAGGCTATCTCAATATTTTGGTGCATTGAACTTTTCTTCTACTCTGAGTCCCTCAGTCTCTGCCACTGAAAAACATCCCCACAGCATGAGGCTGCTACCAGCACACTTTACTTTTGGGATGGTAATCTGCAGGTGATGAGCAGAGCTGGTTTCCTTCAAACATTATGCTTGGAATTGAGGTTCATCAAACCGGATAATATTGTTTCTCAGAGTCTGAGGGTACTTTAAGTGCTTTTTTGCAAATTCCGAGTGGGTTTTTGTGTGTCTTCACTGAGGAGAAGATTGAGTCTGGCCACAAAGAAATAAAGCCCAGATCGGTGGAGTGTTGCAGTGATGTTTGTCCTTCTGTAGGTTTCTCCTATCTGCATATATGATCATGGAGCTCAACTAGAGCGACCATCAGCTTCTTGATCACCAGTCTAGACAAAGCCCTTCTCCATCATTTGCTCAGTTTGGCCAGGAGGCCAGCTCTAGGAAGAGTCCTAGTTGTTTCAAGCTTCTTCCATTATGGATAATGAAGGCTACATGATTCTGTGAACCTTCAATGCAGCAGAATTTTTTTTCTTTTTTCTGAACTCTTCCCCAAATCTATGCCTTGACGCAAACCTGTTTCTGAGCTCTACAGGCAGTTCTTTTGACGTCAGGGCTTGGTTTTTGCTGATATGCATTTTCAGCTGTTAGATCTTTTCTGAGACGTATGTGACTTTCCATATCATACCCATTCAAATGAATTTGCTGCAGTTTTAACTCCACTGGAAGTATAGTAACATCTACAAGCGATATGAATGCTCCTAAGCTAAATTTCAAGTGTCCCAGAAAAGGGTATGAATACTTATGCAATGGAATCATTTATGTTTTTTTTTATGTATAATAAATTTGCAAAGACGTTACAAACCTGTTATTTGCTTTGTCATTATGGTGTGTGGAGTGTACTGTTGTGGAAACAAAAGTAATTTAAAGCAGTTTAACGTAAGGCTGCAACATAACAAAATGTGAAAAAAATGAAGGGGGTTGAATACTTCTGCAAGGCACTGTATATATATATATATATATTTGTGTGTGTGTGTGTGTGTGTGTGTGTGTGTGTGTGTGTGTGTGTCTGTGTGTGTGTGTGTGTGTGTGTGTGTGTGTGTGTGTGTGAAATTTTTGCACTGGTCTGCTGCACTTGATGTTGTTAGGATGACAAAAAAATTTAAAAGTTACACTTTTAGGCTGGTCTGCAGTATAATAACGCTTATCAGTGTCAAAATGATTGAGATGGCCAATCAAATTAAAGTAGGCTGGGTTTACCATACACAGAAGTAGAGAACAAATTCAAGCTCGAAGCATCAGTTTTAATGCTGTAGGAAGTAGCAGAACATTTCATATTTAACAGCTGTTTGACAGTAGAAATGTTAAACAACCAATGGTAATATCCAATTATACAAACTACTGGACATTTTTTCTCAAAAATGGCCATTTTGAATTGAAAATATGGTATCATTTACATGATTCATTCAATTCCTAACTGAATGTGATGAGACAAGAAATGTTTTGCATTTTGAATATATTACACATAACAATTAATGTGCATTTGAGCTAATTTAAAAAATATTATTTGCAACCTGTTATTTAAAATATTATTTGTAAAATGATTACTTCCCAGCTAGAATTTATCCTTTATTTTTAAGAAAAAATACATGCATGTTGCTATACCTCTCATGCACTTCTCCTCAATAAGCTACATGATTTGAGATATATTGTTCATGTCCATATCACAAACTTGCAAAATGTGAAGTACATAAAGAATTTAAATACTTATTAGGGGGTTATTCAAAGTCTTACAACACCACTAAATGCCTATTTTGACTGTCAGAGAATGGCATATGTCAAGCAAGCTATCAGCCTTCTAATCAAAATATCTGAAGTGCTGCTTGAACAAAGATCACAGTCTCTTCCCAAAAGTTACCATATCCACAGAGTGTCAGTTCTCAGTCATCGTCTTATCACTCATCTGCAGCCAGACCAGACCTCTCCATTTCGACCGTTTTTGATCAGAAGGAAAAACTCCCTTAACTGCAATGATTAGAAGATGCATTAGGGGCTGATCAATCAGAAGGCAAATGCTTCTCTTAATAATTGATGACAGGCAATTTACACACTGTCTGTGCACAGGACTCTTTCCCAGTGTTTGACGAATACAGGCGCCGTAGACTATTGACATGCGCCAGTGTGATGGAGTTCACCGGTCCCCGCAGACAGCCACAGAGACTCGCACTACATTAACTGAATGATACTGAAGATGTCCCCCAACAGAGAGCTGAATTAGCTTAACAAGAAAAAAGTTGCTTCACTTAAGTAACGATTCTGTGGTACATGAGCCTTGAGACCATCAACAGTGTTTGGGGTCAACATCCATAGAACTTCCACCTCCAACAACTCTTGTGGAGTACATCTTAAGTCTTCTAAAGTCATACAAAAGCTTTGGATGATGAACAGACAAATATGCTACATCTACAGTCACAGTGGACATTAATGACATCAAATGTCATTGGTTCTTGTTTGTACCATGTCAAACCTGACAAGCAATATTTGATTTGAAAGTTAGTAGAGGGCAAGTGAATAATGACTTAAATTTCGGTCTGTTTGTCGCAGAAAGGAAAGAAAATAGAGCACAAGCTGGAGTATTTTCTTGGTGTTTTTTGTTGTTCTTGGTGTTTGATCACTGTTAACTGGAACTATATGGGAAAGAGCAGTGTGAAGATTCATTCACTTCCATGCATGCACTATACAGAACGTTGAGGAAAACACAAAAATTATACTTTGCAGCTTTTTCGGGTTTCAAAGACTGATTATAGCTTACAAACTGTTTGTTCTGCATTTGGTTAGACCTACTGAATGAATACGCCCCATAATCAATGTATTTAGCCTACTGTTGTCTTTTACTATAGTTTGAAAAGCCCTTTAAAGCTGGCAAAATGGGGAGAAAAAGAACAGATCTACTCTGTCATCATGCTGAAGCATTATACAGTACATGTACATTGATAATAAAGGATAAAGACAATCATGACGTGACTGACCCTGTTTTTTTATCAAAATCTTTTGAGTGTCTCAACAGTCACTGGTCACCATCTTCTGATATAAAGATGAAAGCCTCACTGAACAAATCAGTGAATGATTCTGAATCATGTTTTAGTGAACATAATCACAAGATTCAAGTCATTAATATGATTAAAAATCACTACCATTATTAAACATTCTCCTTTCATTATCCACATGAAAAAAGGGTGAGGGTAAAGCATGAGGGTAAGGTTTTTGGGTAAACTATTCCAAGAAGAAACCTAATGGAGATACCAGTATTTCAGCAGGAGACCAGTATCCTTAACACAACATATGCTGGTTTTCTGTGGGGAAAGTAGCCGACTACAGGCCAATTTCCCTTCCTTTATTTAAATTGAGGTTTTCGCTGAAATTAAGACTGGTTTTGGCTTGATTAAGACTGGGCTTTAGCGGAGACCAGAAAAGGGCAATCACATTTCCCTACTGATGATACAATATTTTTCCAACGTGTCACAAAGATTTATGGGTCATGTTGAAAAAAATCTATGAACTTCTTAAATCGCTATTGTTCAACATTCTTTTCAGACCAAGGAATCAGTTAAAAGGAAACATGTTTTTCTCTCATCCACATTCTTGTTATCTCTTCTATCTGTCTCTTTCTCTGAAGTCTCCAGCTTTAAACTTAGACTCAGAGTCAGGCTTATAGGCTCAGGGGCATTGTCATAAATTACAACTGCAGCCACAGACTAGCAGTCTGCAAACCCTGTCCCTTTAACTTCATTTTCTCCTTCGGTCTCTCAGCATACTCCCTTTGATGCCCTTAACCATTAAGCCTAATGGCCCTTGTCTCGCACAAGCTGTTGAGGTTCGTTAGGGTCCGATTAGGTGTCTGGGGAATACACACAGTAAATCAATGACAATGCTTTAGGATTTGGGAGTGGACTGAAACCATATGGGAGGCTCTATGACTATGCCACATCAGCAAAAGAGCAGAAAAGGTTTTGTAAAGCACTGCACTATAAGACAGTGGACATCACCTTCCCCCCCGTGTAGACTCAAAGGTCATTTACGTGCATCCACATGTCTCTAAAGGTATCGTTTAGCTGCTGCCACTTGAAACCAAGACGTCATGTTTAAAAGCATACAAGTGAAACAGTTATGTATGTATTACTCCTGAATAAAATAAAGTAAATTACCTCAACACTGAAAAATAATAAAAGGACATGTTGCATCACATTTGATTGTTTCATTTAAATAGTTACTGTGTAGTTCTATAGTACTGTATAATTTTTGTTATCAGTTTTGGTGTTTTATTCTATATTTTATGTTATTTAATGAATGTTTATTGCGTTCATTTTGTCATGTATGTCACTTGTGTCTTTGTTTATCACTGTGCAATGTTTACACGTTTATTAGCAATTGTTCATGTAAAGCCCAGTTTTGATTTTGAACTTAATTGTTGAACTTTATTATTCATTGTCACAGTATTTTTAAATAATATCTGATTTTATATCTATAACTATAAATCCTAAAAGTTACATCCTATCTACCAACATACAGTATAATATTATATAGAAAATCTCGGTTGTGTGATTGTTTCTATTGTTGCAAAACGTAAACTGTATTGCACAGCTCTTTATATAAAGTTGAATATAAGCTGAATATAGAAGTATATCCAACTTTATCCATATATATAAAGTACACTCTCGTAAAGCGAAATATACAATACAGCAAATCTCAACTGCCTATTTTTTTTTCATTGCAAAATGTAACTATATCATTGCCCAGCTCTTTATATAAAATTGAATATATAAGTATATCCAACTTTATCCATACAGTATACTCATGTAGGGCGATATATAGTATATAGCATATTCAAATTGCTTGTATTGCCGCAAAATGTAAACTATGGTAACACTTTATTTTAAAGTGTCCTTGTTACATGTTACATGTACTTAATATTATAATAACACTTAATTATGCAAAATTGCATGCAAGTAACCCTAAGCCAAACCCTAATCCTAACTCTATGTTGTTGATTAATATTACTGAGTACTTAAATGTATAATTGCACTGTAACAAGGACAATTCAAAATAAAGTGTAACCTAAACTATATTATTAATCTGATAAATGCAACTACAAGATATTAGGGAATTATAAACATTAACATTTTTTTCTGTCAAGCTGCTTTGGCACTACGACGGCGTTTTAGTGCCACCTTAAAAAATAAAAAAATCTAAAATTACGAGATTAAAGTCGTAATATTTCGAGAATAAAGTCGAAATATTACGAGAATAAAGTCGAAATACTACAAGAATAAAGTCGAAATGTTTCGAGATTAAAGTCGAAATGTTTTGAGATTAAAGTCGAAATGTTACGAGAATAAAGTCGAAATGTTACGAGATTAAAGTCGAAATGTTACGAGAATAAAGTCGAAATATTACGAGAATAAAGTCGAAATATTACGAACAAAGTGTTCGAGAATTTAAATCTTAGAAATTACAGTTATATTTTGAGAGTATAGCCTATACAGCGCATGTAAATAGCCGCATTGAGGCTTGTACGGGTGGCAGGCCACGGAATTGATTTGAATATTGTTGCGTCTGAGTGGCACTTCATCTTACTGGGATGCGGAAAGTCAATTTTTAAGACTCGCGGAAACAGCTTAATATCAAGAATATGATATTTATTAACAGACTGAACAGGAACAACTGTTTATCTTAACATCAGCTCACACCCAATCGACATTCCTTTGGGGGGGGTGCTGTAGCTCTCTTATTTAACCCTTTTTTTTTTAATACACTACAAATATATGTGGGATTATTAGCAGAAATCATACCATGTGTCATTCTCGTGGGGACAGTATGCTTGGAAATAATATTTCATGTCTTCCATTGCATTCGTTATTTGTAGTGCGCCATCCACCCAATAGCAATAGCTTAAGCTTTGTGCTTTTAGTGCTTTTAATATAAAACAAAGTCTCAGCTTTCAAAATCAGTTTTACAGTGAAACACAAATTATGTGTCTTACAATAATGTGATTTTCAAGCTCTTTAATGTGGCGTGACAGATCGCTGTATTTATGTGAATCAATTCAGTAAATTGTGAAAATTCCACCACCTACTCCACAAAAACGTCTGTGGCGTCCAAACTTTCATTCCTCACATTAGCCTAATTAAACAGCAATAAGCTTGATCTAAAGGTTGAAGTGGACTCAAATTTGTTAACATAAGTTATATTGTTGTCTTTTCTGCTGTAAACGTTAAGTGACTATTCACAAACTGTTTTATTCATGGTATAATACTGTAAATGAGGACATAATATTTAACGTTTTCCATTCATTATTTGTAGAGCGCCAGCCACCCAGTAATCGCAACTATTTTGTGCTTTGTTGCTTTTACACACAGCTCAGCTTTCAAATTCTGTCAGTTTTATAACGAAATATAAATTGTAAATGTGTTTTTGCTCTTTATTTCATATTTATAGCAAGATATAAAAGTGAAGGAACATGATAATGCATGAAAAAAAAAAACAGTTTAGCCTAATTTAGAATGAAAATAACGTCTCGTAGTTCGTTACTGTAATCGGAAAAATGATTGACTCGCATGCCGCTTGACAAACACATTATTGCAATATAGCCTACATATTGTTTGTATTTCATAAAACTGACATATTTTGAAAACTGAGACTTTGGAATATCCCGTGTGCTCCCAATCCGGGCCATTTGCATGCGCAAAAGGCTAGAATAGCCTATCTCAAAATATTATAACTATAATCTTTATTCTACTAGTAACATTTACGACTTTAAATCTGTTAACATTGACTTTATTCTACTTAAGTATTTGAGCTTTATTCTACGTAGTATTTAAACACATAATCTACAATAGCATTTTATTTTATTCTATTAGTATTTCGACTTTAATCTCGTAACATTTCGACTTTATTCTCGTAGTATTTCGACTTTATTCTCGTAATTTCGACTTTATTCTCGAAATATTACGACTTTAATCTCGTAATTTTAGATTTTTTTTTTTTTTTTACGAGGCACTAAAACGCCGTCGTATGGCACAATGTGTAACAAACACTACACTAAAAAAATGTACTTTATTTTTTTATATATTGGGCCATTATAAGCTATCAATTATTTAAGTTTGAAATGCACGGTGTTGTGTACATACATGTTTATTGTACCATATATTGTTCTTCTGTGTCAACTACTGTTTTCGAACAGCAGTTCTAACATTTAAGGTCAAAATAGCCTATCCATGGGCCCCCAGTAACTCATGTCGACCTTTGCTTTGACGCCCCTGTTTAGAAAATACTTAAGTTAAGGTTCTCTTATTCGTCAAAAGAAAGTCCACAAAAAAGAAAAACATTAGAGTGAATAGCAGTAGAGAAAAATCAGGCCACACTCTTTTTAACTAAATCAGCTCAGATCACACCATTGGCCTTTTCCCTAAGAAAAACCTTGAGGATTTCCTCCCAGAGTATCCCGGGGACAATTAGCGCGCCAGTCAACGAAATAAGTGTGTCCATCTAAACCAATTACGCAGCCTAAGTGGAGAGCATGCTAGCCAGTGGCGGGAGGATGGCTCCTGTACTGATTAACTGGCAGACACATTGACCCGCCTGACCTCTTAAAGCCCTTTGGGGGAAACCCTTGTCATAAGGAATAAATCTGGGACTCCCTCATTCAAACATAGCAGAGAGCTCACAATAACCAGTAATCCATTAAGCAAAAAGTAGATACGGCTAATAGCATAAACATGGTTCATGCTGCATGGATCTTTTTCAAGACAAAGGAGGTTATGGCCTATGCGGGGAGCAGTTTGAAGGGAATAATGTCTGTGATCTGTTTAGGACTACAGGGAAAGTTGTTTGTTTAGTCTATAGCGAGTTTGGTTTCAGCATTGACCTGATTAGCCAATTGCCATTATTAGCAAAAGAAAGCTTTGATCGGTGATGAAGAGAGGAAGTTTCATGGAAACCTGAACGCTGTTTTGATGGAAACCTAGTGAGTCAAGCCATCCTGTCAAAATAACATCTTTATTTGTGATGATGTAAACTGGCAGCTAAATATTATATGTAACTGTTATGTCAATCATATAGTCATCTCTACGGAACATTAGCTGTTTGATATGTGCAGTGACAACCTTATTTTAATTAGTTCAGATTATGCAAGTCTGTTCATATAGAAAACCCATTTCTGACATATCATTTTAACCATCTATTCAAATAAAATACTTACAAAAATATGGTAGCACAATGGCTATTAATAATAATAACAAATAATAATGATTATTATTTTCATGTACGGTGCCATTTAGCTGTGACTTTTTTACCTCATTGTCTACTGTCAGTTTCAGATATATTGCTGTATTTTGATATAATTCAATTCAGTTCACGTTTATTTGTATAGCGCTTTTCACGATACAAATCGTTGCAAAGCAGCTTCACAGAAAATTAAAGTCTCTACATTATATTTAGGAGTAGTTTATCAGTGGTGACTATGTCAAGGTGATGTCCATATGTCCATATAGTTAAGTATCATCAGCATAACAATGGAAACTAATCCGGTATTTTCTAATAATATTACCAAGGGGCAACATGTATATTGAAAACAGCAGAGGGCATAAGACAGATCTTTGCAGCACTCAAGCACACTTTATTGGCGTTAATTAAGATGATTCCCCGTTTAAATAAACCATGTGATAACAACCACACAGGTAGGATGTAAACCATCTTAAAGACTGCCCTTGAATACCCGTATAGTTTTGTAATCGATCTATGAGTATGTCATGATCTATAGTGTCGAACGCAGCACTAAGATCAAGTAAAACTTGCAATGAGATGCAGCCTTGTTCTGATGCAAGAAGCAAGTCATTTGTAATTTTAACAAGTGCAGTTTCTCAAACCTGACTGAAATTCTTCATAGAAATATTTTTTGAAGTCTAATTTCTTGACAATTCTGGCAAACTATTTTTTTTTCAACTATTTTTTTTTCTTTTTCTTTCTTTTTTTTACAGTAGATACATCTTATGCCTTTGGCTTGAATAGCTGCTTTCTGGCCTTTTTATGTGTGTGTCTGTTACAGAGGGAACAAAGTGTATGATTCTGTTGATTGCCATGTCTCACAGGTATCTGTCCTGTTCAGTGCACACGTGCCCTTTTGAGGTTAAATTCAATAACAAGTTCAAGCCCTCCTTAAACAGTTTATAACCAAATCATGGGGACAACAGAATCCATGAATGCCTTTAGGAATGAGACAGCGCTCAGGGCTCTGTCAGAGCAATCATAATTTACTATTCCCCCCCTCTCTTTGACAGATCTCTTTGTTCAAGCCGACATTACACATGTCAGGTCATAACAGCATTTCCACCAGCTGACAAGCAAAGGCATGGCTTTAAATGAGGCCCATTATCATGAATCACATTTGAAAATGTCAGAGCCTGAAAATGCAGGAGGTGTACCAGAGTTCTCCTCTTAGATCCTGTTCATCGTCCCACCACTGATTATATTATATTAATGTATCAGTTACATTGGATGTGATTCCCCATTGACTGATCAAAGCGGATGCTGCAGTGTAGAGAGGTTATTGGATTAGATGGGGGTGCCAGTAGACACAAACATATCAAGAGACTATTCAGCTCAAGACCATGTGAAAATGCCTTGGATTTATGTTTGTAGCTATTAGCCTTTAACACTGACAAAGATTACATTTTTCTTAGGACGCAAAATTGGATTTAAGTAGACATACTTGGTCCCAGATTGTGCTGTTGATTTGGATTGTGCTGTTGCTTACAAGTTACAGTGTTAGGTAAAGATGAGTATTATTTTTTAAGTCTTTAAATACTATCTGCAATTCTGTTCTAGCGACACAGACATTACATATTTCAGCTCTGTGAGATGGTGTTATTAATTGTTATCTAACTTAAACTTTGCTCTTCAAATTCAGTTTACTTTGCTTTCTGGATCCAGTCTTAAGTTCAAATCTACTGTGAACCTAAATTTCTGCTCTCTGAAGCCAGAGAAACCAACTTTTGGATTCAGTGTGATGCAGTTTGGATCCACTTTAGTGTGAAGTTAACTGTGCAACCTTCTCTCTTCAGATCCAATGTGAAATAAAATTTAGTTTTTTTGGATTCAGTGTGAAACGTTTAGACATTTTAACTGGAAAACAAGACAAAAATACTAATAAAGAATGTAATTCTTTGTGGTACTTAAACTTTCACGCTCAGATCCAGTGTAAATTTAAGCTTTCATACATCAGACCAGTGTGAACTTAATTTAGCACTATTTAAATCCAGTGTGTGAGCTTAAACTTTCACTCTTCAAATCCATTGTGAATTTAGAAACATTAATTCTGACTGAAGTTGCTGGACAGTTTGCTGGGTAAAGTGCTAACATTTTCCGAAGGCAAACTAACCCAACCGGATGAATCAGCTTTAGATTTACAGCTCAAACATTTGAGAATGGAAACATCTGGTCTAAAACTAACGCTTAAAATAATAGCACGTTCAGCATGACGAGAGACCATTATCTTCACATTTTATGGCGTTTTTCCCATTATGTGTGCAGTTGATATGGGCAGAGGTCTCTCTCCTGGTGTTTAAGGAGGTAAGGCAGCGGGATTTGGCTATCAGCATTTATTGAACATGTAAAGTATTCATTGTTGATACACAAGGGCACAGCGGCATAATGGAAGCTTCAGCCAAGTCAATAACTGTCATTTTATCCAAGTTCAATACTTCAGTATTTTTACGCGAGTATCTTTTATGGCTTCATTACTATAATACAGGTGGATTGTCTTGTAGATGCTTAGTTTTTCATTGCATTTACAGAGCAAAGTAATAAAAAGATTTCAGGTTTTGGAAGCTAAACACGAGTATTAATCGCAATCAGTCTAGAAAACAGCATATCCAGTACAACAGGAAGTGTTTAAACCTCAGAAATCCACAGCACACACACACAAAAAACTTTTTCACCAGAGGAGAGATTCAAAGCAGTGATGGTCATCATTAAGAAGAGCACATTAATATTATGAGAATGCTGTAAGAGGATGAACTATGGACACTGAGAGAATTCATACAAACAAGTGCTATAATGCTCTGCATACTCTGTAAAATGATTTTCAAAGGCATGGTAATGATTATTTTAATGGAGTGCGGTTTGGATTCGACAGATGTTTTAATGTACAGCTTTTCCATTACTGTTTAAATCAGCAAAAGAATATGGATCAGTGACTAATAAGAGGGTGCATGATATAAAAAAAAATAAAAAATAAAAACAGGAAAAATAGTTTAAAATAAATGTGGCAAGTTCTCTGAAAAGAGTCTTTGTATTCATGTTGTTTTTGAAAAATTGACAATAACACCCTGAATATGTGAATGTACACAAAATAAAATATATTTTTTACAAATGTTAGACTATTCATTAATTTATAAACATAATTACGTTTTTAGAGTGTCTCACCACATGACATTTTCTATTTTTTTTTTCTATTTTTCTATGAAATAGAGAAAGAAAAAGATTATAAGAAATAGATGCCAAACTACTAAAGTACTAACAAAAGTTTTTTTCCCCCAAGAAATGTTGCTGTTCATTGTGACAGTTGTATCACCCTGACATTTTTGACATTGTCACCAAAAATATTAAAATTGAATTTGAATTCATTTTTAAATTTGAATTTAAAAATTAAAAAACATTCTTATCATATAAGAGGTGTATTTAAGTAACTGTATTCATTCATTCCATAGAGTATAAATTAATAAATCCTGAAAAAAAAATATTAGACACTATTTTTGTGACACTGACCAGTTGTGCTCTCTCAACTGGCATTTTAAGCCTATCACTCCAAATTCTGAACTCTCAGATGATAACAGCAGCTCTTAGCAAGCACAGTTTATAGTGCACTAATACATAGAGAGAGTGCGGCAGTGACAGGTGTGACGCCAGTCTCTTGGCCCAGGGCACTGTAATGTAATGTGCGCTTCAGATACAAGGACTTTACAATGTGGGATTGTTTTTCTGGGTTAATCCCTTCACTTTGCACCATTGTCCATCAGGTCATCTGATGTAAATCTGATAACCATTAGACATTGAGACTCAGTCCAGTGAGGAAGTGCAGTAATGTGGAGAATAGTGAGATTATGAAGAGCACTCACACACAATTCATACACTTTATCACAGTGTAATACCTCATTATATCATGACAAAATAATGTGAAATCCATTTCTTGTCACAACACCATCAGCATCATTGTCCACACAGACACCTCCTCCTCCCACCGTTGGAGCGTATGTTATTCCTCTATGATGCTTCAAACCAACACAACCAACCAATCTGCCACTGTCTAAATATTAAACAATACTGGAGTCTTCACACAGGTCAGGGAGTTTTTATATAAAGATATATAGAGTTACTATAGACTAATCCTAACCAAATCCCCTTAAAGAACACTTATGTATGTATGTATTTATTTATTCATTCATCTTTAATTAAATAAGTAAATAAATAAATGTTCTATTATGTATGAATACATTTTACAGTTCATGATGTCAATGGATGTCCCTAAAGGGGCATGTTTTCATGCTTTGTTAAATATCTAAATAAGGACATCTAATTTCTGAAATACTAAAAGATTTCTATTGTCACAATTAATTAAAACCTTTATGCTCATCAAGGCTGTATTTATTTGATCAAAAATACAGAAAAAAAACAGTATTATATTAGTATTATATTGTGAAATATTAATGCAGTTTCTAATATTGGTTTCCTATTTTAATATACTTTAAAATATAATTTATTTCTGTGATGCAGCACTGAATTTTCATCAGCTATTACTCCAGTCTTCAGCGTCACATGATCCTTCAGAAATCATTAAAATATGCTGATTTATTGTCAGTGTTGAAACTGTTGGGCAGCTTAATATTTTTTTGGAACCTGTGATACTTTTTTCTTTGATTCTTTGATGAATAAAAAGTTAAAAAGAACAACATTTCTTCAAAATAGAAATCTTTTCTAACAACATAAGTCTTTACTATCAGGTTTTATCCATTTAACACATCCTTGCTGAATAAAAGTATTAAAATGAAAGAAAAAATTTACTGACCCCAAATTTTTGAATAGTAGTGTATATTGTAAAACAAAATGTCTATTTTGAATAAACACTGTTCTTTTTAACTTTTTATTTATCAAAGAATCATGAAAAAAGTATCACAGGTTCCAAAATATATTAAGCAGCCCAACTGTTTCCAAAATTGATAGCCTAATAAATCAGCATATCAGAATGATTTCTGAAGGATCATGTGACACTGAAGACTGGAGTAGTGACTGCTGAAAATTCAGCTTTGCTTCAAAGGAATAAATTGTATTTTAAAGTATATTAAAACAGAAAACTCTTATTTTAAATTGCAATCATATTTCACAAAATTACAGGTGTTTTCTGTATTTTTGTTCAAATAAATGCAGCCTTAATGAGCATAAGAAACTTCTTTAAAAAAACATTAAAAATCTTACTGATCCCAAACTTGTATATATGCCTATGTCCCTTTAAAGACATATGGGGACGGATATACGTGTTTTGATTTTAAATAAAGCTAATTTTAATTAATAAAGACTAATCTTAAACTTACTTTTTCCCTTACCTGTATTTTTCAGGGGGAAAAACACATTGTTTATTTTATGCTATGCTATATAGGTCTATTTATGTTTTGAGAACGTCCCAAAAAGTGGGTTTAGTCAGATTCAGGTAACAACTGGGGACAATTTTCAGCAATTTACTTACCGAAGAATAACTGAGTTAAACATGCAGCCTCACGCACACTCTTCACTCAAGGGGAGCAGCAGATCAGAAGTGTTTCCTTGTCAGTTTAACACCATTATGGAGGGTGTGGGTTTAGCTGCTGTCAGGCGTATGTCACCATCACTCACACCCTCAGATTAGCCTGCTAGAAAACGTCAAGCAAAACTCTTCAGTAGTGGACGCTCAAAATACTCGACTTTCAGTCTAGTCACCTAGTATTGACTGCCGTCTAGCGGTGGATAAACACAATGACATGAATCCACAAAATGGCTCAAGAAAGTACATGTATAAATCAGTCTAAATACTTTTGATGCCAAAAGTAAGCTCTAATTTACATTTAAGTGAACAGTAGGTCTATATGCTTAACTATGGTCTCATTCTTTGGAGTTTGTGAAATGTTACCAGATTCTTCCTTAAGAAAAACAACACAGAAAATAGCAATACATGTAAATATTTAAACACAAAACTGAGTATCTCTTTATTGCAATTCCAGAAAAAAAAATCAAACCCTGAACAAGACGGCATCCAATACACTAATATTCAATCCCATTTCAAAGAGAGATACAGTTAAATACGACCGATCGCACATTTCAGAAAACCACAGTGAAAGAGGAAAGCCTCCATGATACCCAACTGCCCCTATTGCTCAGGCCAGAGATATTACAATGTAAAATCACCTGTTTTTGACAGAGAACAAAAGGGTAAAAAATAATAATAATCCCACCCTAACAGGTTTTAACATGCAGAATCTGATCAAAATAATATTACTTATCTCATAAATGGTTTCTCGCTCTCTCTCTCAAATTGAATTATTTAGGGCCTTTGTAGATGTGTTTGAAATATAATATAATTTGATTTTTTTTTTTTTAAGAAACTCTATGTATTTAAATCCAGCTGTCACTGTCATTCAGGCAACATCACATGAGTACTCACACCAGAGCTGCCACTATAGCAAATAGTGAAAGTTCATCTGTAAGGATAAAAACACTATGAAAACATTACTTATTATCCACCTTGACAGTTTACTGGAAAATCTCCTTCGAAAAGACAGTCTCAAACATGGGGCAACAAACATCCCGCTAAAAATGTGCTGTACACTCTGGCAAACACCTTCATAACCACACATCACATTAGCTCTGGAACTGGTGTTGGAAGATGTTATCTACTTTACATTAACAGACATTATTGATATTAAATAACTTACAATATTGAAACACATACGAAAAGGTGGACAGTCAAAAAACAAAACGTCCCAAGAAAAAGACAGTTTCTAAGGATATAACAACATGCAATCCTCAAACTTTACAAAAGCTTTATCAAAAGAAAATAAATAAATTTCCTCCGTAGTCCAATGAACAGATATGTCTTAGATTAACTCGTGCGCTCTGAAAACAAAAAATGCAGCAACTCAAAATTAGAAAGACAGGACAATGCTAACAAATACATTGAATACTGGTGTGAATATTTAATGCACAAACAATGAATATTGGCAAGGGCAAATGTGCACACAAGCATTGTGGGGCAAGAAAATTGGATATTTTGAAAAATAGTATAAAAATATATATTGTATAGCTCCAACTATTTGGTCATTTTCAGAAAATCTGTACAAGCAATTCATGAAATTTAAAAGATGGAGTTGAATAATGCTGTTTAATTTAAAAGGAGAAAGATTAAATACATCCTTTAAATGAATATTCCTTTGAGAGACTGATCTGCATTTTTTTTTCTATATAAAATAACTACAAATCTGACTGATAAAAAGGAGATTTTCTTTTTACTCTCACATTCGCACCATTAAAATTAAAGGAAAGAAAAACAATGATAACACAAGACAAAAAAAATCCTACATTACAAACAGAAACAGTGGCATATAGTCAAAACATGGACACAAACAATAGCAGTTATTTATTCTTGTGACCATGCAGAGCATCAGAAACCAGGATGTAGACTGAACGTCGTCTCTTTGAGTTTGTATTAGTCTGAAGGAGGAGTTCAGCAGACGCAGAGGGTTGCTTTGCGGTGCTGTAGTATAGGGACACTGGGGGTCCGTTTGGGACTCTTGCCGGTGTTGCGTTTGGGTACGGAGCGTTCACCAGTCCTCCGGCGGGAGCTGCTCGGGGTGAGGGGGCTCCGTCTGGGCCTCTTCCCCACCGGTGGGGACAGGGACGTCTCTGGGGTCCGGTTACCCTCGCTGGGGCACACAGTCAAGGCAGCTTTGTCCGTGAGCTCAGTGTAAGGGAGGTTTTCCTCTAACAGGGGTTCTGCGCTCAGACTCACTCCTGACAAACCGTTCCTCCTCTCCAGCGCCGGCAAAGACTCACTGCTGGCTGAGGACAGGTCTGGATCTGGGGTCTGTAAAGGGTCAAATATATGGTCATTTTCTGATTCTAGAATTAACATTTTATTATACACAAATTACTAGTCTTGGGAAGGCTATTTTGAAATTGTAGTATGCCAAGCCTAGCAGTAAAAGTAGTTCTTTTAAAAGTCCTTTTGAGAAAATTGACAGTTCCACTACAAGTTTCATTTACGGGGACTATTTATATGTGACCATGGACCACAAAATCTTAAGTAGCACAGGTATATTTGTAGCAATAGCCAAAAATACACTGTGTGGGTCAAAATTATCGATTTTTTTCTCTTATGCCAAAAATCATTAGGATATTAATAAAGATCATATTCCATGAAGATATTTTGTAAATATATCAAAACTTAATTTTTTGATTAGTAATATGCATAGCTAAGGACTTCATTTGGATAAATGTAAAGGTGATTTTCCACAATATTTTGATTTCTTTGCACCCTCAGATTCCAGATTTTCAAATAGTTGTATCTTGGCCAAATATCAGATGATGTATAAATCTCAATTTCTAAAAATTGACCCTTATGACTGGTTTTGTGGTCCAGGGTCACATTTTATTATGTCTTTTAAAATGGATTTAATTTATTAAAAAAAGAAAGAAGAAAAACAGCATTTTTCAGCATTTACTTAGCATTTATCTGGCATAAAAACAATAAAGTTGCTTATCTAACTACATGTAGTGTAGCAGATACTGAAATTACTAAAATGACTCAAATGAATAGTGTTATGTTGTGAAAATATTATATTACAATATTGTGAAATATTATTATAATTAAAAGAAACCATTCCAACATGCTGATTAAAAGTTATTCTAATACGCAGATTTTTTTATGACATTTTTTTACAGGACTTTTTTCAGGATTGTTGTATGTAAAAATCTTTACGGTCACTTTTGAACAATTTAAGGCATCCTTGCTAAATAAAAGTATTAACTTCTTTAAAAAAAAACTAAGAATACACAATGTATATCACTCTATATCAGATTATTTTTAACACTAAATATTTAATTATGCATGTTCATTGGCCTAATGTTCATATTTAGAAAAATCAAAATGATCAGCTGATCAATACTGTAATATTTAAGAATCTTTAAAAGATATAAAGCAAAAGTTTAAAAAAAAAAAAAAAAAATCCCAGAGGAAGTACCAGAAATAAAAAAGATTCAAACTGCAAACAAATGCCAACAACTCTAAAAGACAAAATACAAATAAAGCAAGTCTAAAGTCTGGTCTTCATCACTACAGCAGGGGAAACGCATCGTGGCTGCTCTTTTGCATTCTCTTGCCCTGTTCTGTATTTTTCATTTCCCCTCTATCAAAATCATAACAGCACCAGAAGAGCAAACAGGAAAAACGATCAAAGCGGCCTCCCAAAACCTCAAATCCACTCCACTTAAAAGGATTAAAAACACAAACATCTGTCCACTCTCCAGCTCTCCAAGCCAAAGCAAAACAGCCAAGAGCAGCTGGAGGAGCCATGCTTCAAACACGCTGGGGCCAAACAAACACGCAGACATGGCTTCCATCGGAACTGCTCTGACAATAGAGGCCTCAATCGGGAAAGAGGGAGATGGGGAGAGAGAGATAGAGAGTGTGTGTGACAGAGTGAGAGGATAAAGAGAAAAGCAGGCAGGACTGATGAGCAGCATGTCAGAGTCTCTTTTGTTGGGCATGGAGCCAAAGTGTGGCTAACATGAGCAGGAACTCTGTAAAGTCTTATCTAAAGCTTCTGATTGGCTGTGAGCCTGGACAGTGTACAGAAATTGCTTGAAGTTCAAGTGTATCATGAACTTCTGTTTCTGTCTCCTTGAAGTTGCTGGGTAGTGTTGTCAAAACTAATGGTACTTGTCGATACTGAAATTGGTCAAATGTGTCAATACCAGAGTTTTTGTAGTACTGGCAGTACAGAGTAATGACTCTATTCGGTACCCACGTATAGGCGACTGCATTTGCGCTCAGAAGAGAATCAAAGGTTTGTATTTAGAGCATGTTTTGACATGTCTGTTGAGATCAGAAATATAATGGTCAATCACAGGCATTTAATTTAGTCAGACTCAATCTACTTAACACCCCTCAAAAACAGTGCAACTCAAAACTGAGCTCTGCATGCTTGTGAATCCTAATTAACCAACAAAGTGTACACACAATGTAAAAAAGAGATTCATTGTGCAGTGTAGACAGATTCTGTAACAAGAGACTTTGCAAGAACTCAGTGAACATGTACTGAAATGAAGTGGTTGACAGCTTCAGTGATTATAAAGAAAGCGCTCTTTCCTCAATTAAACTTTCTCTATATAAGCGCTCTTTATAAGCGCTCTTTACTCAATTAAACTTTCTCTATATAAGCGCTCTTTATAAGCGCTCTTTACTCAATTAAACTTTCTCTATATAATTTGAATAAATAATTGAATAACAGTTGTTTTTTTGTGCTGCTAAGATATTGCAAAAAGTGTTTCAATGTAAATGTAGAAGTGAATTTATCACTATTAATTATTGACACAGCGATAATCATAGCAATGGATAAGACAAAAACATACCTGTGCATTAAACAAATAAGTCTTTGCTGAATATGTTTAATAGCTTTAACAACTTTGTTCTGCAACTTGTAATGTATTTTGGTTCTTTATTTTATTACTGACTTTTCACTTTTCAGCAATGTTTACTTAATTAAAAAAATATTTAAACTTTTTGATGCAATTTTTATTTTTGTTATTAGCATTAATAATTACTTTAATTTCTATATTTGGTAAAACTTTAGATTAGGGAACACACATTCACTACTATAGGTTTTCCCTGAATAAACTCCTAATTTGCTGCTTCGTAATAGTGAGAGGGTTCTTAAGTTTAGGTATGAGGCAGGATTTTGTGATCTAAAATATGATCATGCAGAATAAGGCATTAATATGTGCTTTATAAGCACTAATAAACAGCCAATATGCTAGTAACATGCATGCTAATAAACAACTAATTAATAGTGAGAATTGGCCCCTAAACTAAAGTGTTACCATTTATTTATTTATTTTTAATAGTTAAATAAAAATAGAAATAAAACAGTGGTAAAGGGAGTGTATTCCAATAGTTTTTGCTTTGTTATCAAAATTAGTACAGAGAACCATGAAATTTTACCAGTATAAGTACTGACTATGAAATTTTGGTATTGAGACAACACAATTACAGGGGGTCATTTTTGCGACCCCCTGTAATGACAGCACCAAGCAGAATAGCAAAAATAATGATATTCTTTCCTGAAAACTCCTTCAGCCTGCCATCGCTTCTCAGAGTGTAGCATCTCTTCTTGATTTTACCTTGATGAGTGGCGTGATGGAGCGGGACCCCATTGCAGGGTCACAGTGCGGGCCCTCTGCCAGGCTAAGTATGACCTCATCTCTGTGCATAGGTAGGTGTGGTTTGCCAGGCTCAGGAAGGGCAATAACTATGACGCTGGTGTTGTCTGCACGGAGCATCCGCTGACGCCATCGCATCAATGCATGGCACCCCAACCGACGTGCAACCGACATTCCAAAAGGTGCCTGTAAAACACACACTTTTAGAAATGAACATAATAGCTGTATATCATAGTAGTTAGAGATGAATTTGTTCGTACCACAGCTTCATCATGGCTCTGGCACACAGTCACCGCTTCCTGTGGTGGCACCATGTTCCAAAGGCCGTCACTGCCAACGATGATGTAGCGATGCCGTCTAGGGTCAAGGGTCACCACACTGGTGTCAGGCTCAGGAGACACCACAAACTCTCCACTGTAGAAGTCATAACTCCACAGATCACCTGGAGGAACATTAATAATAATAATACTTCATATTATTTGCTTACCTTAACCCTTGCCAATAAAAATACCCCAAGAAATTATAGGAAAACAGGAAAAATCTCTAAATTCTGATATCAAGAGCAATCAGCTCAAAAAAAAAAAATAGTCTGATTATTCCATCTAAGCTTTAAGGTTAGAGTTGGACAAGTAATTTCTATTCTTAAAATATTGTTTGTGTTTCACAAAAGACAGATCATCATACAGTTTTGGCACAACATAAGGGTGAGTAAATAATGACAAAAGAAAAAGGTTGTTATCCTTTACTCAAGTCATTTCAAATCTATAAGACTTTCTTTCATCTTTGAAACACAAATTAAGATATTTGAACAAAACCTAAAAGATGTTCTGTTCCTCCTCTAAAAGTTATTCACCCAAAATGATCACGCTTAAAAAGGCTCAGATAAACATCATAAAAGTAAATCCATATGAACTGAGTAGTTTAATCCAAGTCCTCTGAAGAGACACGATTGCTTTGCTTGATGAACAGTTTCCATTTAGGCTTTTGTTCACATATAAACACTGGTTAATGCACATGATAAAAACAAGTACAGTAAACAGAGGCTCAAACATGCTTGGCATGAAAGCACCTATGAGGTTTGTTGTTGTGTGTAACACAAAAATGTTCAAATCATGTTCAAACAAGTTTTGTGTGTCAAGCAAGTAAAGCTCAACTTCTGTTTAGCATATTTGATGTGCTCTGTTCATATGCGTTGTTCAATGTTTATATGTAAATAAAAGGCTAAATTACATTGTTCTCTTCAGATGACTTAAATTAAACTGCTCTATTCAATGAACTCTTTGATGTGTGAAAGTTGTGGTGGTTTGGTTTCAACTTTCAATGGAGAGACAGAAATCGTTCAGATTTCATTAAAAACATCTTTATTAGTTGTTCGAAGATGATTGAAAGATTTATTGGTTTGAACGACAAGAGGGTGATGACAATTTTTTATTTTATTTATTTTAACTGAATTTGATTATAATGGATTTCACAGAGACACAGTTGCAGAATCCTTCTGAACACTATTTATATCAATGGCTTTGACTTATTAATGAGAACTGATGTCAGTAAAAACACATATTAATCAATATTCAGCATATCTGAGTGTAATTAAGTGTTTACCCAGAGCTCTGGCGACAGCGAGGAAGGGGATCTGATCAATTGGGGTGCTCCTTCTGACCGGGCCATTGTGAGTTAGCCTAGGCCTCTTCCACACCACACGGTTCACACCAGACTTCTTCACCACACTACACTCACACAAACAAAGGGAAATTCATTCCAAAATATAATTGTAGTGGTGACTTGTTTTATTTTAAGACTGCATGTTATCCAAGAGATTGATTCTTATGATGACTTAAAAGTGTCAGCGAGCATCAAGATCTCACCTGCCACCCAGTCCCTCAATTCTCTGCTTCTCTTTCGGGAGCTCGGGCTTGTGGTCTTGTGTGACCTCCACAGCTTTGATGACTTTATCAGAGGGATCTTCCCTCACACCCAACACAACAGATGAGTCCCCGACATGAGCCACAAACATGCGGTCCCCTCTGATGACCACCACACTGGCTGTAGTGCCTGAAGTACTGGGGAGGCCAGTTAATGTCTTTGGCCATTCAGCTGAAGAAAAAGACACATTGTTAACAACGACTGCATCAGTACTTTAAAATAAAATGGAAGCCTGTTTCTGCCAGTTGAATAAAAAATGTTCTTTAAGTCATGATAATTATACATTTTCTTGTAATAATGACTTAAAATCTCATAATAATGAAAAAAAATATTCATCTTTATCCCATCACTTTAATGAAAACAGCAGCTTTGGAGACCGTGCCACGTTTTCTGTGTGCATTTACGCGGTTTTGACCAGTAGATGTCACTAGCTAGCCATCACACTCATCTAGTCTGTAATAATTAGCAGAAAGTTTCTCATTATTATGCAATACTAAGTCATTAAATGAGATACTAAGTCATTATTATTATTATAATTATTATTATAATTAATAATTATTATTATTATTATTATTATTATTATTATAAGAAAGTTTCTCATAATGACATGTTAAGGTATTATGAGGAAGAGTCTCGTTATGAAAAACTAAGTCATTATGAGAAACTGTTCCATTATTATGAGATGTTAAGTGATTATAAGAGAGATTCTCATCATTATGTGACGTTAAGTCGTTATCAGAAACTCTCATCGTTATGAGCTGTTATGTGATTGTTACTACAACATACTAAATCATTATTCTGTGAAAATTTCTCATTATTATCACGTTAAGTCATTATTATTAGAAAGTCATAATAATGAGACTTCTTTTTCTAAATATAATGTTAACTTAATTATAAAATCGATGATATACAAAGTACATAATTATGGTACATTTTCTCAATATAATGGGGCACTACTAAGTCACAATTATGAGAACGTTTCTGATCATTATGACCTACAGAATCATATTTTTACTCAGCTGTGGTGGAAACGGGTTTCTGTGATATAATGCATTTGCTTTTTTACCTCTAAAAGTGTGTAAAGATTTGCAACAGTTTTATATTGACCTGCTGTCTGTCTGCCTAATAAGTAAATACCTTTCAATAAATTAGAATGTCATGGAAAAGTTCACTTATTTCAGTAATTCAACTCAAATTGTGAAACTCATGTATGAAGTAGTTTAAGTCTTTGGTTCTTTTAATTGTAATGATTTAGGCTCACATTTAACAAAAACCCACCAATTCACTATCTCAACAAATTAGAATATGG
>JAFVLL020043391.1:0-29093 GCA_021397915.2 Tor tambroides
GCCAGCTAAGAATACCAAGCATTATAACCAGCATGTCACTCTGTGCTCAGCATCTAAACAACCAACACCATCTGTCCTTACCTACTAAACAGTTCTAGATGGACCACTGCAGGGGCAATCTTATCCACCACATCTGCTATGAAGTTAAACTTGTAGCGCATGCTGCTTGGATTTCGAGAGCCTATCAGAACAAAGAGAACAGACAAAAACAGCACAAATTACTTTAGAAAGTAATACTTGCCTGTTTTTAAACAGAGACCAAGCTAAAAAACATGTCCATAAAACAGAGCTTGACAACTTTGCAAAATCTAAAATGCATTATTGGTGTCACAATGTTGCACATCAACAATAGTAACGTGTGGGCACAAGCTATGAGTAAAGCAAACAGCCCTGTGGAACTCCTTTCTTCACCCCGCTACCTGAAGGCACTGGGGGAGAACTTGTCACACAGTCTCTGCATAAATTGATGTTACATGCTTATCTCCAAGTCTGTGGCAGCTGACAGCAGCCTTGCTCCTCTGAGAGAAAGTCAGGGTCCCGACATTACATGTACAGGTTTCCCCGGGGTGAACCACAACAGGTAAACACAAAACATACTTCTATAATGAGAAATCATGACAGTAAACCACAGATGCAGCGCCATAAAAACCTGTCTTAATAAATTGAGACGTCATTGTTTCTCTTACTTTCTTACTCTCTTACTTTTCTGCCAAAGAAACCAGCACATCTGATGCTACATATATGCAAATATGTGCTGGATGTGGATAACGGTTATGTAATCCACATGTTACCACTTGACAAAATCATTGTTCCCTTGACTATTTTTTTGCATACCGAGTCCACTTTCAGAGCTGAATTGCTTGTGACATTGTGTTTTCCAGCCCTTTTGGGACCCCTGAATTTGGCAAGGCATAGCTGACAGAACATGCCACATGGTTTTTATAGATGGATCATATTTCCCAAGGCATAACTGTCAAAACAAAATAAATTTGAACTTCTTGGCCGGAAGCCAGGGAACATTTGTGTGCATAAAAGCATACAGCATATATATATATATACACACACACATAAAAAAAAACATATAATGCAACTCTGAACTATTGATTGAAAAATATGTTAATGTTTGTGTAAATATGTAAATATAAATTATGGAGTTGAATATTCTTCTGTGTAAGATAAAAGTCAAAGTTGTTCTTTTCCACACAGTGAAAATTAAAAGTGACCATGGCTGTCAAGCAAGAGTTTCAAGGCACAATTTTCAGTGAATAATCTAAATTTAAGCTTCTTCCGTTACAGCTATCATATGACTTCTGAGGACTTCAGTGCATGTGCCATGTCCTTTATGAAGCTTGACAGCCTCTGGTCCATCCACATTTACTGTCTAGAAGAAAACAGCTCAGAGGTTCTCCATGGAAGAAGGAAAGCCATATGGGTTTTGATGACATAAGACTATTTATTTTTGGGCGAACTATCCCTTTAAAAAGTAGGCATTAATACTAACTTATTAATTTACATATACTTCTTGCCTTCTCTAAAATAAGTTCCCTCACTGTTCTCATATCAGCTGGAATGATTCTGGTGTCAGTGGTGTTGTGGGATTGTGTAGAACTCACACCGATCATTGCCGCTAGCACCACCTTCATTTATAGAAAACAATAAAAATGGCTTCTCAGTGCAGGACTATTTGTACTAACACTGTAAGCGACCATTTGATGCAAGCATCTGTGTGTCAAATCATATCTCAAGCTGTGAGAATGAGAAAAGAACACAATATGATGACTTACATTAGTGCTACAAATGAAGAAGCGGTGGAAATCACCCCGTAGGTACCATGGCACCATAAAAAGAAGGCATTTAAAAATATCAATAATAATCTCTTGTCCTAATATGATAACATTTTTGGTAGCTATAGCAATATCATTCTAAGGTTTCAGTTCATTTACACAATCAACATGCTATGACGATACTGATGCTCAAAAGGTGCTCCATGATTTGGCTTGTAACAAGTGACAAAGAAGTAGTTGACATTAACAACTTTCGCAATATGCAAAACTGCTGAATGCCAGCACTGACATGCTGAAATGAATGCTATCAAAGTTCCCTTGACATTGAAATAGATTTGAAATGCTGCACCTCTTTTACTGCAGAGGTTTGTGGCTTAAGTCATAAATCTATTATCACATAAATGCCTCCTCTTACTTTTTTATGAGGGGATTCGGTTGAATTTTGCATGAAGCTGTAAAGTTAAGCTGTACTCAATCATATCAGATATGATATGCCCCTTCAATGACATTTTGCTTTGAACCTCAGTATTGCTAAACTAAGTGTAGTATTTCAGTGATACCTGTGCTAGGCATGGCATATGTGAAATATGATAAATATGCAAAAATCTGGTTTTAAATGTGTCATTCCTGTAAAGCAGCAACTTAAAATAAAATAATAACATTCCTGTGTTGTGAAGATTTGTGAGTTACAGCTTAAAAACATTCCATCAGCATAGAAAGAACCGGCTTTTGTTAAATAAAAGGAATTGTATCCGAATGGAAATTAGGGCCACAGCAAATTTATGAGCAATCAATCATTTGTTTTGATATGAATTTTTTGACTAGAGAAAGGAAAAAAACATGATTACGACATAGGCTGGAAGACCAGCTAAAACCAGCTACTTCCAGCTTAAACCAGCTAAGAGACCAGGCAACAATCTTAGACTGGTTTTAGATGGTGTTTGCTGTTTTTTTTTCAGCAGGGTTGGCAAAACGTTATGGGTTGTTTTATGACACTTTATGTCAGGTCGTCAAATTACATTTGATACATTACTTTTAATATAAATGGTTGCCTCTGCTGCAAGGAAAAAAAAACAGCTACACCGTTTAGATTGTTATTAACTTCTGTCAAGTTGGCCAGGTGTTATGAACACCAAAACAAACAGTTGTTCTTCCCTCACCGGTCTCGCAGGGGCCTCTCTGGATGAATATGACAGCAGGTATGCCGCTCATCTCAGCCCGTCTGTTCTCTGCTTTCAGTCGACAGACACTGGGATATGTTCTCCCATCGCTGCCGCACACTGGCTCATGGGAGTCACACATGCACGCACCGCGCGCACTGCTGCGATATTCACAGGTCATTCCCTGACCGCAAGCCGCATGTCCACGATCCCCACAGTACTCCCCCTCTCCCGCCGCACACACCGTGCAGCAGTCACATCTGTCCTTCACCACGCCGAAATAACAAGACTCTAGAGCAGATGAGCAGCGGGACAGGTCGCACACATTTGGGCATGTAGTTTGTCTCGTCCGCAGATCGCGCGCCTGCAACCCAGAGGCCATGAGAACACAGATCAGCAGTCTCCACATGATGAACAATAATCTCACCAATCGATGTAAGGACCGATGGAATCTCAGTTTAATGTAAACTTCCCTTTAACAAAATCAACAGATGTCCCCTTGCTTATTCCTACAGTGAAAATGTTCAAGTTTAAAAACACCAGTTGCATATTGCTGAAATGTCATGTTGATGCTCAAGTTGTGGCTTGTTGTACATACACCTCTTTATGAACGGACAGCATGCTGGAACGCAGCTCTTCTGAGTTTGGATATAGTTGGGGGTCTTCATGAGAGGAATTAAGGGAGGAGCTCAAAGTTTACCTCTCTCTGTGCCTGTTAGTCCAACAACTCAGGTCATTACAATGAAGTGGTAGTGATAAATGCAATAAAATAATGCTCTTGAGCAGAACTTGCATTTAATATAGGCTATATATTGTGAAAAACATGTCTGCTGGTCTGCTGCCATTTCATTGTATTATTCAAACTTGTGCTATGAGGTTGCTGATTTATTTCATTGTGTGGATAATTTATGCTTTGGAAGGGCTTAATTATGTTGTCTTTTATGATGTTGTAATTATGGCATCTTTTTCTTTCTTTTTCCTTTAACAACTATGGACACAAGCTGCATTTAATCAAAGTAAAAATAGTACTATTTCAAGTATTATTACAGTTTCACACACACACACACACACACACACACACACACACACACATATGTGTATATATATATATATATATATATATATATATTTATACACAATGTATAATGTTATATATAATGATATAATGTATAAAAGCATTTATTTATTACATACAACATTTGTTTTTTAAACGGGTCATTGGATGCCCATTTTCCACAAGTTGATATGATTCTTTAGGGTCTTAATAAAAAGTCTATAACATAAAATTTCTCAATGGTAGTGTAAAACGACACCCTTTTTACCCTGTCAAAATCAGCTCTGTTTTCAGTAAGCAGTTTTAGTCCATGTTCCTTTAAATGATAATGAGCTCTGTTCACCCCGCCCCTCTCTTCCTTGGGGTGATGAGCGATTCTCATGAGAGTGTTTACTTTAGCCACGGAACTTGCTAACTAGCACGTTTATAGGAAAGGCGATTTGCAAAGATTCATAAAATAACCTTTTACTCATTTCTTCTGTAGGTGAGGCTGGATCACGAATGATTCGTGTGAACAGAAACACATTTAGGTTGATCGGGGGCACATTCCCTTCAAAAACAAAGGTAATCCACTGCATCTTCAGTGGCTCAGATGTCAGGAGTAAATGATGACTGGTATGTTGATTATTACATACAACAACAAAACACCTCAATTGCTATAGGAGCCAATCTTGTCTACTCCTGCTCCGGCGTCGAAACAATGGCGGACTGTTTAAAGCTCACTCAGGGCGTGTCTAAGGTAAAATGCTAGTGTCAATAAATAATCGTGGGAGGGGCCTGGGTCTGTGTGATGTCACACAGACAGGCATCTGAGAATGGCTTGATATGAGAAAGGAAATGATTTAACGAGATTAAAAAAACAAAACAATGGGTGGATCTTTATCATTACAGGGTGGTTGTGTACACACACTGCCAACACACATTTCAGTTCAAACTATTTGTAAACATGTCGCATCCAATGACCCCTTAAACATTAAAAATGTCTTTGTATATTCAGTGTGTTCTTGCTATATACACAGGCAAAAAATATACATTGTGCAGTCTTCTTTTTAAAAAAGAAGAAAGCAAGCAGAATCTTACTTGAATATTGATTGTATAACATTGCTGCATTGCATACATATGATTCAGACATATTGCTTTGCTTGTTTCATCCTTCTGTGCTACCTTAAAGTTTATTCTTCATGAACACTCTTTGGCAGTGTTCCTGAAGAAAAGTTTGGTGTATTCACTTAACTCCTGCTGACATCTAAACAACTGCACTGTAAATGAGCACAGAGAGATGTGTCCTACAGCACCAACAAACTCCTGCCTCTGATCTTGTGTTTACAGCAGCATTTCACTTTGCCTCTTTCTTGCTCTCCCGACAGGGTGTGTGAATTGTGCTGACTCCAGATTTGATGTGGATGTTTTGTACTTCAAAAGAATTTTACACATGAATACTGACAGTCTCCAGAGAAAACTCACCAGTAACCTGTCCATTAATACCTGAGAGAAACAGGTAAGATCTTACACTATAAAAAATGCATTATCACATAGCCTAAAACACTCTTTCTGGGCAACATCTAAACTACTTGATTTTAAGATGTGAATGTAATTTAATATGAATAAATCAGCCTGACTACATTAGGCACATTTGAGTTATATGTGATTTGCTTTCAGTGTCAATAATAATGATGGACTGACTTCAGACACGTTATTTAATCATAAATCTTGCAGCCAGTCTTTTTTCATTCTTCAACCTATTTCATTCTGTCTTGTAGAAATCCATAGCATTTTAAATGGAATACTCATAATTCATAAGCCTGTTAGAAAGATTCTGAATAAGCCTTGGGTCAATTTTCTAACTAGAAGTGTGCCAGTTTTAGAAGTAACAAACTGACAGAAGAAAAGTTTTTTTTTTCTGGTTCAGGTTTCTTCACGGCTTTGGTGTGGTTTTCTTAGAACTATTAAAGTGCCAGGATTGGCCTGTGAACTGGATAAGGTAGCAGGTGTCTATGTGTATACTTATGGCATGTTAAAGGGGTCATGAACTGAGAAAGCAAAATTCCCTTGATTCCCAAAATTCCCTTGTGACATATAAGAGGTCATTGTACTATAAAAACATTCTGTAACTTTCAGAACTCCTCATTATTCTAAAAACAGCTTACACCTTGTCCTAACTACACGCGACGCAACAAGATTCCAGCGACAAGCAATTTGGGTGTCCACACCAGACGTGACAGAATCAATCAAATATCACAGCCAATCAGAAGCACGTGTGGGGTTGCTCTCTATGGAAGCGCACTGCTCTCGCAACAAAATGGATACGTTTATAATCTATTCATAAATATTAAACTTTTTAACATCATTAAATGTACATACTGAATGACTTGTAAGATCTTTGTCATGGAATACACTCGTTGGTTTGCAGTGAGTTCACAGTTTTAACGGTCATCTTTGGTTTAATTTATTTTCAAGATCTGAGGTAAACTATCTGTTGTTGCTTTCAGTATGGCTATAAGGTCACGTAATATGATATTTAAATTAGTGCTGTCAAAAAATTAATCGCGATTAATCGCATCCCAAATAAAAGTTTTTGTTTACATAATATATGTGTGTATACTGTGTATATTTATTATGTATATATAAATACAAACACATGCATGTATATATTTAAGAAAAACATGTTATATTTATATATTAAATATATTTTTATATAATATAAATTATATGAATATAAATATAAACTTTTAAATACATGTAAATATTTTCAAAATATATACTGTATGCGTGTGTCTTTATATATACAAAATAAATATATACAGAAGACACACATATATTGTGTAAACAAAAACTTTTATTTTGGATGCGATTAATCGCGATTAATCGTTTGACAGCCCTAATTTAAATTCATATTAGACACGTTTAACTTTGAATAAAGCACATAATCACCTGAGATTATCTACTGTCATAGTTTGTATGTTGTTGTTCCAGCTGTGATGTTGCGGAAATTGAAACCGTTTCTAAATTAGAAATTTCGCGTGTCGCCTTCGCGGCTAGTTAGGACAAAAACTCCGATTAACATGGAAAAGATCTCTTTTATCGCGTGTCACGGCGTCACGTGTAGTTAGGACACGGTGTTATATTGAAGCCAGTCTGCCAAAACAACAGTTTGTGGAATGTACCACTTTATGACGTAATAGTGTGGCTAAACACTGCCTCCGCAGAAGAAGATCAACGACTGCTTCTACATCACTGTCTGGTTAGCCCCGCCCACTGATTCACGCATAGTGTTTACGAGAGAAGCGAACGCACAGATCTACACAGAAACCAAACTATAAAGATTGCCCCGAAGACAACAAGACAGTGTGCTGTGCCAAGTTGTGGAAAAACAGTCTTTGCATTGCCTTCCTTCTGATTCCAACGTTAGGAAAGAGTGGATGAACTTTATTTTTAGTGAAGATCCAGGCCGCATCAGTAAGAACTTGGCCCTTTGTTCACTTCATTTTACCCCGGATTCTTTTACAAACAAGGCACAATTTGACGCGGGATTTTCAGAAAGATTGAAACTGAAAGACGATGCTGTGTTGACTATATTGGATCCGACAGTAATGTCGCAACACACAAGTGTGAGTAAATGTTTTCATTACATAGTCACTATTGCTTTGTCTGTTAAACAGATTGTTTGATATGAGTATTTATGTGTTTTTAAAATAAATCACTGCAACGACCATCTGTGAAGGACATAGGCTGTCAAACAGCTATTAGCCAATCATAGCAGTGGGTGTTTACTTCTGAGTCTTCAATCCACTACACCTATTCAAACAGAGCGTTCTGATGAAGGGGGTTAAAACAGGGCAGAAAATAGCCTACTACTTCTAAATTATGTTTTTTGATGTAAAAATCTTGATAACATTATAAGTGGACCTCACAGAACAGTACAAAATAAAAAACAAAGGCATTTCATGACCCCTTTAAAGAACTATTGCAAATTTTCAGTGAAAAATCGCCATGTTTTTTATCAATAACATTAGCAGAATAATGTAAAATCAGTAATATCCTGCTGGGGGTATATTCTGTGATCATTTACTCTCCCACGTGTATGCATTTCTTTTTTCTGCTGAACACAAAAAACACTGTATTTGAAGAATGTTAATAAGCAACCAGTTTCAGTTCCAGTCAACTTCCATTGTATTTTTTTGTCCATACAAAGGAAGTCAAGGATAACAAAAACTACTTAGTTACCAGCAATCTTCTCTTGTGTTTCATAGTAAGAAGGAAATTCATGCTGGTTTAGAACAACATGAAGGTGAGTAAATGAGGACAGATATTTTTTTTTGTTGTTTTTGGATGGACTATATGTTAAAAATGCTAAGAAGGCTAGTAAACAAGGTTAGGCTGTCATTTTAAAGCAGGGTAAGCATGCATTTTTTCACTTCATTGTTATAATTGGTATTTTATAGTGGTTTTCTATATCCTATAGTATCATTTTGAAAGCATGCATGAGAAGTATCAAAATCTCTGTTCATAATTGGCATTACTTACTGCACAGTGTTAAAGATTGAGAGCAAAGAACACACCATCAACAGAGTCATCACAGCACTCCTCCTATGTGTCTCTTTGTATTGCCATTGCACCAATAGGGGGCAGTGGTGATCTGTGCTCTCTTTGAGATGAGCACACTGGTAGTAGAGAGATGCTCTGAGCAGTGTTTCATATCTGCGTACACCTACAATATGTTAATAGCATAGACCGATGTTCTGCTGTTGATTGTACCTTGTTCTTTATCCCCTTGTTTTAGTGGTCCTCATAGGACCAAACTGACGCCTTGAGCGTCAACATAAACATATAGTTGACCCAATGCCATTATTGCTCTACTGGTTCCCTAAGGTATCCACATGATGCTTGTTACATGAAATTGTAGGAAAGAAGCTTATAGAGATGACATTAGGTGGCTGTGGAGTGTGGTGGGAAACAAGGACAACACTTTTGTGCACTTTGCATCAGCTGTCAAGAGAGACATGATGAGAAACAAGCTGAGTCTTGTACTTTACTAACAGTGCTGCTGATTCAATCTATATGTCATACATTCTGATAATCCCAGAGAAAACAAGAGGCGCCTTCCAGATTTTGTTTCGGAAAAGTTTAGAAATTGGGGGATCGGATGAAGTAACGTGTTGACGTGGATACAGATGTTTCCATTTATAGGACTTGGTAACTTTGGAGAGATCATGACAGTTTTAGGTTTTATTGCTTGTTTGGTTGTCATAATTTAATTGAATCATCTTTTTCCTAGCAACACTGATCTTAAGCTGAAGTTGCTTGACAACACTTGAAATGCTGTTGAAAGGACACGGGTGTCCCACTTTCCCTGTGCAATATCAATGGAACCTGAGAATTAGCCACAAAGGCCAGTCTTTGTGAAGAAACATCAGCCTAAATCCCATGTAGGGCCTTCCTCTGTGATTTAACCAATTATTATTTAGCACACTCGAAATGAAGGATGACATTCACCTTTAAGGAGATTAATTAAAACTCTCGAAAATGCAATATTATTATTTTTATAGTCTGTAAGGAAGTGCAGCTCTGTCTAATTGGTTTGCATTTCATTATGTACATGATGAATATGGATGAGGATGTTAGCAGGACTCAAGACTAAGGGTACAAGTTGTAAGATCGAACCATCTGCAAGGGGAACACAAATCTGGCATGACAGAATGTTGCTTTTTCATGATTTGCCAGAGTATGTCCCTATGTGTGACGGATTTGAAAGATATACATCTGTTGTCACTCTCTGCTTTTTTTTTTTTTCAGTCCGACCCTTCAGTAGAAGGATTCCCAGATACCAACCTTTGGATAGGATCTGGCGAATGTGTTTAGAATTTGAAGAATGGCCATGCTTAGTCTATAATGTCCATATTTGTCACACGATTAAAGTCTTCAAAATAATAATAATACTTATTATTTTTTTTAAATTAGCATGGTTCCAAGATCCAACATCCATGGACCCTTTCTACTCAAAAGGTTCTCTTTTTTGTTCTTTTATGTTCTTCACACTAAGAAAAAAAAAGGTTCTTTTAAGAACTGTTGATTGAGAGATTCTTTGAGGAACCAAAAATGATTCTTTTATGGCATTGGTGTGAAAACCCCCTTTTGGAACCTTTTTCAATTTTTTAAAGAGTGTTCATTGCACTATTGCACTAATGTTCTTTAAGTGGAAATTGGTTCTTTAGAATATTAAAATGTTCTTCACACTAAGAATAAAAAATTAAGAACTGTTCACTGAAATGCTCTTTGGGGAATCCAAAATGTAAAAAAATTACATTATTTATAATTGTTGCAGTATAATTTTAATAATACAAATAAATTATTAACAATTAAATAATAATGATAATTATTATTATAATTATTAATGATGATAATAACAATTTAAAATAAATAATAACATGAAGAAAATAATGTAAAATAATATCCCCCCAGTGTGTTCAAGCGTGTGCAATTGGCCAGCATGACAGGTATGTGTGGACAGCTGGGCTCTGGGGTGGCTCCTGTTAGATAAAGAAATGCTCACCCAACCCTCATTTAAAACAAATCATTGGCCATAGTGGGCCGAGAGGGTGACTGTGGGTCATCTCATTTTGTTCACAGTGTTCTCGTACAGACTCTTTTCACTGACAAATATCTTTGCCCTTAGAAACAGCCTCCAACACATTCATAATTCTGACCTTACAAAGTACTTTGTGGATCACCTTCTTTGGAGTGATGAAACAAGACAACAATAGACCTAGAACAGGAAGTGTATCAAGCTAATGGATGTGCACACTCGCAGGGATTATATTTGGTTTCAGCGCTGCTGTGCTAATATGCGAGCGGCGACAGTCACTTGCACACATTCATGAATCAGACTGATGGCTGGCTTGTCAGTGGAAACAGAGGTGGGGGAGAAAAGATGACACTTTCATAGCGTTGACAGATGGGAAGTGATTTGGAGTTGGTGGCTCACTCAGGATAGGTTAATTAGACTGATAAGCAAAAATGTGTTCGGTTTGGCACGGTGACTCTGATAGTTTAATGCAGCCATCTTACAGTCATCATATGTCTTTCTCTGTGCCTTGGAATATTTGCTTTTTTTTCTTTCTGAAAGTGCTTATGGCATTCAGTCAAAGCGTGGGTCTGCTGAATTGGACCATCCAGGCAAGGAATTGCAGATTTTTATAGGCAGAATGTGGATTCTTATTGATGGGTGTTTCTTTAACGTTTGGCACTTTTATATCCCAGGGGTTGATTAAAATGAACAGATTTTAGATCCAGACTTTCAATCTATGAAATGGCATCATAAATGTGAATAATTATATGTTTAAAGATTATCAATGAGTGAAATAATCGTAAACTGTTTTAATACACAACCATTCAAAAGTTTTTGTTACATTTACCAAGGCTGCATGTTTTTGGGCAAATATACAGTTAATAACTGTAATATACGAAATATTGGAGTTCAAAATGCTATACTAATACTAATGTACTATATATTTAAAATATAATTTATTCCTGTAATGGTAAATCTAAATTTCATCTGAATGTCTTTACTGTTGCACTTGATGAATTGAATTAGTAAGCGGAATTTGTAAGAGCTAATTGTGTTATGGTCTCCTTTAATTGTAATTGCATATTGATCTCATTTTTTCTTCTGCTGTGATGAAGACATTAATCGGATGTAAAAGGCTTTAGTTACTCTGTCATGTCATGGTGTTTTTAGTGTTCTGTGAGATGTGTCTATGATATTGCACTGTGAAAAGGACAGTGCACAGAATACTAGTTATTGTCTGGTGTGTTTAGGCTTTAATATTTCATGAAGCGAAGGGTGCAAACGTCCAAAGTAAGATCTCGCACTCTGGTATGCCATAGATGAATGGAATAAAACTTGAAGAGGAATTTTTCTGACTGTGGTTTTGCTTTGAACATTTTGAATTTTAGTCCACAGGGATTTAAAAAGGCATTTAAACTAGCTCCATGTTTTTGCCCTTTTGTGCATATTCACCTCTGATGTGCTGAATATCTTATATTTTCTGATATTACAGAAATAAAAGAGTGAAGAACAGTAAAGGAAAGAACAGAAAATAATGTGAAAGATTTTATTTTTATGTGTTGTATAAATCAGAGAGATTTACATTTGTGTGTGTGTGTGTGTGTGTGTGTGTGTGTGTGTGTGTGTTCTAAGGCACCTTTTGAAGCTTCTAACAAAAAATATGTTGAGATGCTGTTGGAAAAGTTGTTCTTGGATGTGCTGAGAAAAGTTGCTGTTGTCAGTGTTGTTCAGGGTGGATGAGACAAAGCTAAAACTAATGGTCACAGTAGCATCATGTTTAACAAGAAAACAAAACTCTTTGACCAAAGAACCTCAGGGCTTTATTGTAACTTTCATAATATAGTCAACTGGAAATTCCACATTGCTCGAGCTTTAAGACTGTCTTAAAAAATCTGAAAGTTGAATCCCAGGACAGTTGGACCTTGCAACAAGAATAACACAAGACACTAAATTACTGTAAGGGAAGCATGCTGTACAGGCAAACAAGCTTTCAAAATTCACACATGTACTGGAGTTCTGTGAATAAGAGTGGACAGAAATGTCTTACTATTCTGTTAAGGAGACTGATTGATAATTATAAGCAATGGGTGCAAGATGTTATTTTCACCAAATTGATGGTGTACTTATTTTTTCCAGGTAATTGCTTTCCTTACTTTTTTTGTGAAATGATTGAAAAGAGAAATTGCAACAAAATATCAGATTTTAACAAGCTTGTGGGTATCCTAATGTCACACCTGTTCTCTATCTCCATTGATGATCACTTTGACATTAACATAACAGTGTAAAAATTCAATTATAATCACTTTTTTGGCCGAAGTATTGATTTTCCTTTGTGATGAGTTGCAGTGCTTTGAGTTTCTTTAACATACACCAATCCAGTATAATTCATGTCTCTGTCTGTTCAAAATTAAAAAAAAAATCATCATATAATAATCTTTTGTCTGACATATGATGGCTTTTGTACTGCCATCCTTACAGTTCTTTTATTTGAGTCCAGCTGTTTCCAAGAATCCTCCCACTGAACACAATCAATGGAACATTGAAAGACAGCTGGGCACTTAAAGGACCCTGCCACATTTACCCTTGACCTTCAATTCTGCTGCTCTTCCCCACTCGCTGCACTTGAGGAAGAATTTAACAGCTTGTGGTAGTAATAAAGGCCTTATGTTCAATAGTTCTGTAAAGGTGACAGTGTTTTCTTGGAACTTCAGAGAGAAGACTTACGTTGTATGAACCTTTTTAGCATTATGTTCAGTGGAGACTATGCACCTGAACACTAGGCATGCACAAAACAGGTGCATCTCAATGAATGTCGTGAAAAAGTAAATTT
The DNA here is from genome assembly GCA_021397915.2 of Tor tambroides. Classification (NCBI taxonomy): domain Eukaryota; kingdom Metazoa; phylum Chordata; class Actinopteri; order Cypriniformes; family Cyprinidae; genus Tor; species Tor tambroides. Next base: position 13,394 of record JAFVLL020043391.1, read on the forward strand.
TTTTCTTGTAAGTTATTTCAAAAAGTGAAACTTTCATATATTTTAGATTCATTGCATGTAAAGTAAAACATTTCAAAAGTTTTTTTTTTGTTTTAATTTTGATGATTAGAGCTTACAGCTCATGAAAGTCAAAAATCAGTATCTCAAAATATTAGAATATTTACATTTGAGTTTCAATTAATGACCATCCCTACAGTATAAATTCCGGGTATCTCTTGTTCTTTGAAACCACAATAATGGAGAAGACTGCTGACTTGGCAATGATCCAGAAGACGAACATTGACGCCCTCCACAAAGAGGGTAAGTCACAGAGGGTCATTACTGAAAGGTGTGGCTGTTTACAGAGTGCTGTATCAAAGCATATTAAATGCAAAGTTGACTGGAAGTTGACGAATTTGGGTAGGAAAAGGTGCACAAGCAACAGGGATGACTGCAAGCTTGAGAATACTGTCAAGCAAAGCTGATTCAAAGACTTGTGAGCTTCACAAGGAGTGGACTGAAGCTGGAGTCAGTGCATGAAGAGTCACCACGCTCGCTACCAAGCCATTTCTGAACCGGAGACAACGTCAGAAGCGTCTTACGTGGACTGTGGAGAAAAAGAACTGGACTGTTTGTCAGTGGTCTAAAGTCCTCTTTTCAGATGAAAGTAAATTTTGCATTTCATTTGGAAATCAAAGTCCCAGAGTCTGGAGGAAGAGTGGAGAGGCACAGAATCCAAGCTGCTTGAAGTCTAGTGTGAAGTTTCCACAGTCAGTGATGATTTGGGCTGCCATGTCATCTGCTGGTGTTGGCCCACTGTGTTTTCTGAAGTCCAGTCAACGCAGCCATCTACAGGAAATTTTAGAGCACTTCATGCTTCCTTCTGTTGACAAGCTTTATGGAGATGCTGATTTCATTTTCCAGGAGGACTTGGCACCTGCCCACACTGCCAAAGGTACCAAAAGCTGGTTCAATGACTATGGTGTTACTGTGCTTGATTGGCCAGCAAGCTCGCCTGACCTGAACCCCATTGAGAATGTATAGGGTATTGTCAAGAGGAAGATGAGAAACACCAGACCCAACAATGCAGATGACCTGAAGGCCGCTATCAAAGCAACCTGGGCTTCCATTACACCTGAGCAGTGTCACAGGTTGATTGCCTCCATGCCACGCCACATTGATGCAGTAATTCATGCAAAAGGAGCCCCTACCAAGTATTGAGTACATATACAGTAAATGAACATACTTTCCAGAAGGCTAACAATTCACTAAAAATGTTTTTTTTTATTGGTCTTATGAAGTATTCTAATTTGTTGAGATAGTGAATTGGTGGGTTTTTGTTAAATGTGAACCTAAATCATCACAATTAAAAGAACCAAAGACTTAAACTACTTCAGTCTGTGTGCATTGAATTTATTTAATACACAAGTTTCATAATTTGAGTTGAATTACTGAAATAAATTAACTTTTCCACGACATTCTAATTTATTGAGATGCACCTGTATATTGGTACTTTTACATACAGATTATCCAATGCTTTTTAAAATGACTAAAAATTGATAATGCTGTTAAAATAATATCGTTACCAAATTGGAAAAAAACTATCCATTTTACACGGTATGTAATGTTATAATGTTTAAATTCACTATTAAACAATGGATTTTAGTTTTAGTGGTTTATTTTTGTGCATCCCTAATGAACATAGATGTGCATCCATTTACACCATTTCTTTGTGTCTTCATGTTTTCCTTTTTTCATTACATTTTATTGTGCTGTGGGAAACAGTCACACGCTGTTTTTACACTATCCTTTTCCATCCAGTAACAAACTTACACCATGGTAGGAGCTTAATTTACTGTTATTTAACTTTTTTTTCTTAAAGCAGTTTGACATGTTTTCTTTCCTGATCAACCACAAAGCAAACAGCACAGCTTCATCTTTCTGTCTTTTAATATTCAACAGCTGCCCAGGGCTCTGGGTTTGTTTGAACATAATAAATACCATGTTTGTCTAAAAAATGGTGCACCCTTCAATTCTCTGGAACTGAAGGTACCATGCTTTCCATCAAAATGTAATTCCAACCGTCTCAAAGGTTTATTCTTCTGTAATCAAAATGTTCCTGCTTTAATGTAGTCTGGCCACCCCTGAGTTGCTTCACAGACTCTTGATGCAGGAAATTATATCAGGCGCAAATCAGACCTGCGTGAGGATCAATAGAATTTGCTAGTGAATCTTCGCAGGTGAATCACACCGAATATATTTCTTGCCACAGTAATAAGACTATGTCCGCAACTAATGAGGAAGACTTATAGGATCTTGTACCTTTTGGAGACAGAAATCCATTGCTAAATCCAGCTGCCAGAATTGTGGCATTTTGTCTTGTCATATATAGCCTCGGGTGACATAGCAGCATCTCTCCATTACCACAGGCACCATCTCGACCGGTTGATGTGCCACATTTTGCAAATTACATGTCACATGGTAGTTTTTCAGTGCCTCCACTGCTGATTTCCTATCCTCGGGAGGCCACTATATAGCTCAATGTTCGGTTTGTAAATTTCCGTAAGCGTGCAATTGCACACAAGTTTCAAAGTGACACAGTCTGAGTTGTTTTCCCCCGGAATGTCCTGCATGGATGATAGATGTTGTATGAAAGAAAAAAGTGTCAGTATTGGTTTTGTCATTACACATTAACATACATACTCTGTTATAAGTGTTCTTTAAACAGTGTATTTTTTAAGTGTGTTCTTTGCTGTATTTGCATTTGGAAAAACATGTATTATGTGCTTACTTTTTGTTCAGTTTCCAGGGAAACCTTAAAAGATTTCCACTCATGTCTCCATTTTTGTGTGACCTTCCTAATGCGTCTCATTTCTCTGCTTTGCTTTAATTACCCTCATCTAACTCTGTAGATTTCGAATCGTAAGCACATTTTATCATTTTGGTGACTAAAACTTCTTTGAGGTTTTCTAGAATGCATTTCATCTGAGTTAAATGCACTTTGTACTATTTCTGTTACTGTTTTGTTGAAATGTTCTGTACATTCACCTGATTGGGAATCTGATTTGTTTAGACGATACACGCACCTCATTCCAAATGCTCAGCGGTGCCTCAGATTGAGCTGCGGTGTCTGAAGCCAGCTACTTAATCCTGCTCCAGATCTTCCTCAATACCGTTCGTTTGCAGTGTGTTGACGGATATTCCCAGGTTATGCTGTATCGATTGCTGTTTTAACATCTAAAGGACAGATTCCTCTCCTCTGTCCAGCATGCTCAATATTTTGTTTCAGGCTTACGATTCACATTTAATTAACCCACTCTCCACTAAAATAAATCAATATGTAGATTTAGAGAAAACCACTCATGTTTGGCCCTGGGACACAAAACAAATTCCAGATTCCACAAGTGTTTCTTATGATGATCAAGGTTAGTTTTTGAAAAGAGCGAGTCTAACATTAGAGAGCCACGGGAAATCATACTGACGTTTTCATATCCTCAGCACTTAATCAGATGACACCGGTCTGACAATGTACATTGCCGCAAAAGTGTGGTTTATGCAATGTCTTTATTTATAGCAATATTATGAGCAAGGTTTTCAAGTAATCAAATCTTGATCAGCACCAATGGCAGCTATAAAAACAGAAATACGAGTTTTATTAATTGTAGAGGCTGTAGAAATGTACAAAATATACTTAGTAGTGTTCCTTTATGTAACCTTGTATACTCTGATGTTCTCATAAATTTTAATTATTCAAAGCACATACTGTAGTATAAGAGAAAAAGGACTAGATATGGATTTGCTTTCCTTTAGTCATTATGGGCTATGCAAGCACACAAGCTAATACAGTGAATGAGTTCTTGCTGCTGTAAGCTATAGGGGATAGTGATATTGAACTCTGATTTACTCTGCAGAAACTTGGCTGGGAGCTAATACTCCTGACTCCATGTTTGCACCAAATTGATTTCATGTCATGTACTCAGTGTAATGTGTGTCGTTGATTTTGTCTTGTCTTTTATTTTATTTTGAAGTTACCCTGCCCGTTTTTAGTTGCTAGAACTTGGAGGGTTGTAGCCCCTTCCACTTTTATCGCATTTGGCTGATATTAAAATATGTAACCTACCTCTGTACACTTCTGGTTGTTGCATTTGTGCACACCACAGTACTTATTTACATTTATATATAAAAGGTTGCATTTAATTTTATATTTACCGATGAAAAGATTTTTTTTTTTTGGAAAGAATTTAATACTTTTTCAGCAAGGAAGCATTAAATTGATCAAAACTGACTGTTATAAAGACATTTATATTTCAAATCAATGCTGCTCAATACTAAATAATCCTGAAAAAAAAGTATAACGGTTGCTACAAATCATGAATATGAAAAACAAGAAAATGTTTTATTTGAGCACCAAATCAATAAATTAGAATGATTTCTGAAGGATCATGCGACACTGAAGACTTGAGTCCTTTACAGACTGAAAACTCAACTTTGCCATCTCTCATCTAGTGTACATTTTATAGATTTGTTAATTTTGATGTTAAATTTCAACTGAGCTTTACTGACTCAATGGGCAGCCGTGGCCTAATGGATAGAGAGTTGGACTTGTAACCCGAAGGTCGTGGGTTCAAGTCTCAGGTCTGGCAGGGACCACGACTGAGGTGAGACCCTTGAGCAAGGCACCAAAACCCCCCAAACTGCTCCCCGGGCGCCGCAGCATTGGCTGCCCACTGCTCTGGGTTCACTACTGTGCATGCACTTGGATGGGTTAAATGCAGAGGACAAATTCTGAGTATGGGTCACCATACTTGGCCACACACCACTTCCCTTTCCTTTCCCTCCCTCAATTTCCAGACTAAGTATGTATTATTAATGAAAGATAATGTAAAAATATCTGCATAACTGGCTTAATATTGCATTAATCCAATGTGCATGTTTGGCTTATGAATATTAAATAGCTAACATGATTGGAAGATTGCCTAGAATTATCACAGTAAGCTAATTTTCTTGAGTGCAGTCTTTGTCGCATTGTCACATCACAAATGCCTGCATTCAGCCTTTTCACTTTATTCCCATGATAATTGTGATCACACGTGTCTTGTTTTTTTAGTGTATTTTCCCAGTTTATATATATATATATATACAAATCCTGTTTCTTTAGTCATTTGTCAAATGTTTTTATGCTGCACCATTTAGCAAGCTTTTGTTTCTTAGTTCATTTTGGTGTCACATAATAGAGCTGCTATTAGACGCTTCTAACCCGTGTTCACTGACGTTACACTCAGACAGATGTGTGAGCGAGAACTGCTAGAAAACAGGAGGTGGACTTGCCATTTTTGTGAACAGATGGTGCAGCCCAAGACACATTGTTTGTAACCCATATGTACATCTACTTGCTGTTGAACTGTGACCATATTTCCTGCAGCAGGACTTTCCACATGCTGTTGTTGTTTTTGGCTGTGAACTCTCTCCCCTCTGCAGAGGCAATAAACACTAGGGTCAGCAAACTCAACACAATGAATTCATCTCTGTCTCTCCGGATTTGAATGTTGTACTCACCTCTGCCTTCACCAGTTGTTTGTCAGCGTATTGATTGCCTATAGGAAACTGAACTCTGAAATATGCATTATATCAATTGTTATGCTTCCCTTGGGTAGACTGGAAAACAGCTTGGTACATTTTTATCCCTAAATTCACAGCAGTCATCCTATGCGTTGCTTTAGTCTTTGTCATCACCGGAACTATATGGAAAAAGACAACAAAATAAGCAGTGCGGAGGAGACTGGGATATATTTTGCAAATCGCACTGTGAGGACACTTGGCTTCATCGGGCTACATCAATTTCTGTCAAGATAATTCATTCCCCACAAAATTAGGACATTCCATAAAAACCTGAAAGACATGCTTATTAATAAGAAGGATTTCAAGTTTCAATAGAAAAAGTGAGTTTTGCTAAAGCTTTTAAGAGTTTGAAATTTTTTTAAAAATGTTTTTGAAAGAGGTCTCTTATGCTCACCAAGGCTACATTTATTTGGTTAAAAATACAATAAAAAAGTAAAATTGTAAAATATTATTAAAAACTTAACAGTTATATATATATATTTAATATAATTTATTCCTGTGATGGCAAAGTTGAATTTTCAACAGCCATTACTCCAGTCTTCAGTGTCACATGATCCTTCAGAAATCATTCTAATATGCTGATTTAGTGCTCAAATAAAATACATTCTTCTCATAATTATTATCAAGATTCTTTTATAAGTCAAAATAACAACATTTATTTGAAATAGAAATCTTTTGTGAAGTCAATTTGATCTATTTAATGCATCTCTGATAAATAAAATTATTATTAAAAAACGTAATGGCCCCAAACTTTTAACCGATAGTTTACCTTATGAAACAACACAGATGAGGAATAAGGGACTTTTGTTGGAGAGAAAACCACTGGTAATCTGGCAGCATGGGAGAACTTATTCAGGGTTAACGAGTTTTGCCCCAGCAGGTTCTGTGGGGTTCTTCAACACCTGTCCTGTCACTGATCTGAAAAAAGACCATGCTGTAGGAGATTCAGAAACAGCTCTCACATTTTTTTATCTTTAACACTGAGGTTATTTTAAGGTTGATAATGACTAATTGCAGACATGGAGACACCAGAAGAAATGTGATTGAATGTCTCCATGTTGTAGGTTGGCAGGTGACCCATTTCCCAAGAATATTTAATTGGGTCTTTTAGACTGATTACAGCCAATGACTCTTTAAGGGACGGTTGGCCTACAAAGCTTGTGCATTTCAGATGAGCTGCAACTGAAACTCATTTGTTGACCATCTTCGTTCAGGAAGTGACTCACTCTTGTTTTTCTTTCCTCTTTTCTTGACTGAAGAAATAAAACCTCTGTCTGACTTAAGCTTGTCTGAACTCAGATAAATTGCTGTGAAAGGAAAGAAATCTGCAGATCTTTCCCACAAAAGCTGTTGATGGACAATTTATCTTCCCTTGTTTGTTGCAGCCTAGCAGATGCTTTTGGAAATGAAAAACCGAATAGAGGCGAGGGAATTTTACTCTGCTAAACATCACTTTGTCACTTTCATTCCACAGTGTTTTCCTGGTCAGGTTTGTTTGGGTGTTCACACATGGCAGATGCGCAGTTGTGAAAATGATAGCAGGAGAATGAAGAAAAATGCTGCAAAGTGATTTTTTTTGATCAATATTAATGCTGTCTGGACAAATCCTCCCACAGTGTTAACGAGACACTCCTTAGGGTCTGAAAGCGAGTGTCGTGTATGCATAATGACCCCTCATTGATCATTTTTCCTGAAGTCATCTAGAATGCTTACTGTTTTGTGGTATGAAATCTGACTGCTTGCTCTCCCCAGGGTAATAACGGTACATCAGAACTGATCACCTTCCATGTCAATATAAGTAAATAAGTAAATAATCCATGTCAACTATAAGTGAAATGTTAAAATTACAAAAAACAACAACAACTGAATTTCAAAAGGGCTGTAGGGAGGTGGTACGGAAAGTTGGAGATAAAATTAAAGGTTTATGATTTTCAAAAGTCAAAGTCAAAGTCTGCTTTATTGTCAATTCTGCCACATGTACAGTGCATACATACAGAGAATTGAAATTGCGTTACTCTCAGACCCTTGGTGCATACAGATACACTAAACACTAACAGTAGAACATAAAAATACAGAAATACAAATCAAATATATATATATTATATATATATATATAAATGCAACTATTACAAATATACAAATAAGGACAAGTAAAAAATAGATGAAGTAGCATAAGGCACATGGTAGATAGAGTGCAAACCAGTGAAATAAACAAACAGTGCAGATATAATTGGTGTAGTGCAAAAGAGCTTATCAGTCTATTTAAAGTGACAAAAGCTCAGAGAGCAGTCTTTATACAAACTGTCAGAAGAGGTAGTTGAATGAGGTCAGTCCAATGCTGTACAAAGTGACTGGTGCTGGTCACAGTGTGTAGTGGGAGGGGGAGTGGAGTGTCAGAGGGTCAGAGTTCAGAGGTGCGTGGGGCAAAAGAGGGGAGTGGGGGGGCAGAGTCGGGAGAGAGTTGAGCTTCCTGACAGCATGATGTATGAAGCTGTCCTTCAGTCTGCTGGTCCTGGCCTGGAGACTCCACAGCCTCCTCCCTGATGGCAGCAGATTGAAGAAGCTATGTGACAGGTGGGTGGGATCACCTGCAATCCAGAGGGCTTTGCGGGTGAGACGGGTGCTGTAGATGTCCTGGAGGGAGGGGAGAGAGACACCAACAATCTTCTCAGCTGCTGTCACTATCTGTTGAAGGGTCTTGCGGCAGGACGCGTTGCAGGCGCCATACCACACAGTGATGCAGCTAGTCAGAATGCTCTCGATGGTGCCTCTGTAAAAGGTGCACATGATGGGGGCCGGGGCTCTGGCTCTTCTGAGTTTGCGGAGGAAGTAGAGACGCTGCTGTGCTTTCTTGGCCAGTGCTGCAGTGTTGTTAGTCCAGGAGAGGTCCTCTGTGATGTGTACACCCAGGAACTTGGTGCTGCTCACTCTCTCCACAGTCGCACCATTGATGGTCAGAGGAGCATGCTGAGTGTGCACTCTCCTGAAGTCAACAACAATCTCCTTCGTCTTCTCCACATTCAGAGAGAGATTGTTGTCACTGCACCACCTGGCCAGGCGGCTCACCTCGCTCCTGTAGTTTGTCTCATCTCTGTTGCTGATGAGACCCACCACAGTCATGTCATCCACAAATTTAATGAAGAGGTTGGAGTTGTTTGACGGTGTGCAGTCATGGGTCAACAGAGTGAAGAGGAGGGGGGTCAGCACACATTTTGATATTACAATTATATTTTCCTTCGTGAAAGAGTTGTAAATCATGATTTTTTTCCCTAAAAAATAATTTCATGATTGCAATTCACTATTATTGTCAATAAGCACTTAAGCAGAGCATTTTTGTTCTTGTTAATATGTTTTTGAAAACACTTTGTGTCATTAATTTTTCTATCCAATATAATAACAAATCACTGCAGACTGACTATGTAAATTTACATGAAGACATCGGCAGAACTGCTGTTTCAAAGCCCTTGGGGAGTGGCGTAAGTGATGGAGTAAGTGCGGAGCTACGAATTAAAAACGATGTGAATCGTAACTGATGGGCTGAGTCAGTATCTGTCAGCAGATCATCATTGCACTTGCTTAGAATAAAAATTTTTGCTATTTAATCAAACACTTTTGAGCATCATTCATAGAATCTGTCACAAATCGACAATCTGTTGCCACTCATTCTTAAATCTCTGCCAGTAATTGTATTGAAGATGATAGAGCAATTAGGAAACTTTCAGAGACGTTCAATGCAAATGAGTTTATTATATTTAGTACTGTAGTTTAAAACAGACATGTTAATGAATTTGCCACCAAAACTATAAATAAGCAGATGAGGTGCAATCATTGAGTTATTCCCAATGCAACCTCTCTAACCAGACTGTAAGAGAAATTAAGTGGAAATCTTGACATATAGTGAGGGGGAGGAAGACAACGCTCCATAATCTGACTCCTGGGAACACTTTTTAACCGCATTTCCTCAAAATGCTTTTACCCATATTCCAAGGATAGGTGGATGGGGTCACAGCACCTCACAAACTCGGCTAATTTAATTTGTGAGAAAAATAACCAATTAGTCATAAAGGATGCATGGGGGATTTTGTGCAAACACGCTGAATAGAGACTATGTATGCTGATGAGAATTTCGCATTTACATGTAGCACATGGCTGTCCTTGTATTTCCATTTAAACCAGCTGGTTTCAACGTTGAGACTCCGAAGGCCTTCGGGCGGGTGTGTGATGGAGAGTCCTTCACGTCTCCTCACTCAGCACCTGCGTACAGACTCTCTGTCATAAAGCAGTGCTGTTTGCCCATCTAATCTGTAAAGCAAACAGGGTAAAGCAGTCGCTGCATTGCTAAAAAAATCACATTTGACAAAAGAGCGGAGTTATGCATGCATGTGTTTTTGCCAGGCAGCCACTCGTATGTGATGTGTGTTCACCCTCACCACAAGAGCAGGAAAATATGAGAATACATTACTCCGCCCCACCATTGGATTCAGTAAATGCTTGAAGGTCATCGTGGGAGCAGGGAGACGTTGTCTAAATGGTATGGAAATGCAATGCAGGTTTTACTCGCACATCACTTTTGTCCATTTGGGAAACCAGTGAGGACTCCTGTTGCCATTACATATTCCACCTTTGTTGCGGAATTGTCTTCGTTACAATTTTACCTCCTGGATTGTGAGTCATGGGTATTCAAATTCCTGGGTCGACTGTGAAGGTTGTTGTTTCATGTCTCTGTTTTTCATCCTTTCTACACGTATTCTATTCTATTTCACAGCGATATACAAATGTTTTTCGAATTCTACCGTGTAAAATTGGGTACGCAGGGACTTCTTTCATGTATCCCTGTAGATACATAAAACTAAAGGCAAACAAGGATGCAAGAGCCAATTCAGGTTAAGGCACAAACCCTTTTCTTCTGTATGGGCTACCCTTGCGGCTACAAATGATTTCCCATATGGCTCTGCTGGGTTTTGAAGCACAGTATGTGTCAGGGTTGATTTGTTGAAGACTGAAGATATCCTCTGAAAATGATGTGGCAAGAGGGCCAGGTATGATATCTGCTAGTTGTTATTATGGTTCTTTGTCTCTTGGAATCAAAAAGTTACACTCAAAACACTTTCATTATTTTTATGTACGTCTGATGAAGATGTGTATTATTAAATATAAAAATCAATAGATGTTTTAATAAATAATGTATAAATTTCTTTTTTCATATGACATTGATGCATTTATTGTATATTTTTATTCTTTTGTTTATTGCCACATTTCAGAATTTAATTCGATTTTTTGAAAGATATGTTGGCATATATAATAATGCTCCTAATGAAAGATTTAATCATTAATATAACTCCCAGTCCTTTATAAAGACATGGCAGGAAATAATACAAATCTTTGAGAGAACAGGGATTTCATAGTTGTAAGTGATATGCCATATCAGTGATCTCTTTCCTATATGACTGGCTTTATGGATCAGACTGAGGATGTGCAAGCATTGATACGGACACGGGGTAGTGCCATTTTCCAAATCCACTGAAACTAAGCCCTTCGTGGAACATCTTAAGATAAATGCACCAAGCTAACACAAGAAGACAAGGTGACATTTTCAACTAATTGTCACCTAATCTGTACAAGTAAGGCCAATGTGTGATGACTGATCCTGGGAGTTTGTTCGAGGTGGCTTGTGAAATGTCAGCGACAATGAAAAAATAACCCAGCAACGACTACAAAATAAGTGGATGTTCGTTGTTTTATTCTTGTTGTTAAATAAACATAGATCAATTACAATGCCGTGTAAATAGATAGATAAAGGAAATGGTATTACTTATGGACATACGTATTACCCGTATGTCATTCAAACCTGACTTTCTTCTGTTTAACATAAATGGAGATATTCTGAGATTTTTCCATTAAATGGAAAATCTGGCTACAAAAACAAAGTAAATCATATGGTTTGCAACAAAATGAGGGTGAGTAAGAAGTTTCATTTTTGGGTGAACTATCCCTTTAAATGCATTAAGTCTGCTTGATTTATTAACTAAAGTGTACTTTAAAGCATTTAGTAAATTTATAAGTGATATTGTTAATTTAATGATTAATGTTAAATTGTGCAGCTTAAAATGTAAAGAATAGTTAAATAGTTAAAATAGATAAATAAATGATAATAATGCATTAAATATCACTATATATTGTTCTGTCCTTGAGATTTATTAATGATGTCCAAAGCACCAAATATATGAGTATTATATAAGTTAGGAGAGGATGCATTTCAGTGGTTAAGGATATAGGTTGCAGACATGAAATAAAACCCTCACAGTCTCTCATATTATGTGGGAAATACATGCACTGAGAGCTGAATGAGGTGCTTTTTAAATGGCAGGTATTCCGGTGCAATTACTCATTTACGTCTGTGAACTGAGCTCAGCGGTACTGTATTTGACAGTAAGTGATGGTCCTCCCTGCGGAGCAGCGCTGTGTTTTGACTTTCTTGTCACATGGTGAGTGGCCCTCCAGGAACATAGTCAGAGCTTTAGAACATGCGTAGCAGGGGGCTTCAAACAGCTGGTCCCTGGGACTTACTAACTGTGTATATAAGGCTTTAATCCTACGCTGCATCTCAGCCTTTTGTAAGTGCAGTTGCAAAGCCAGACTGCTGCTGTCAGGCTGTGGGGAATGAAGACACTGGAAGTTTTTCTACAATTACTGGATTCTATTCCAGTCCAATTTAATTTTTGGTCTTTTAAAGCTTTATTATTTTGTTCATTAAAGTGGTTCTAAGAAATCTGTAATATAACCAGAATAAAATGAGTTCACTTCGGTGAGCTGTAAAAGTTAATATAGTATTTATTCCTAAGCCTGAACAGCATGAAATATTGTCTTAGGAAGCATAGCATGCAGTGATTGTGCACCTCGGTTTGGCTGCTATTTGACTAGCCGCCTGTCAGTATTCACACAAAATGCTTTGACAGGGCAGAGAGGTGGAACTTTCCCGGTGTGGAGCCGCCTGTTCCCCCAATGTGTGCTGCCTTACGTGCTTCTACCTGATTGATGTTACCTGTCATATTCTAAACACGTCTGTTTTTCTCCTGCTGTGCCATATGTTAAGAGAACACTATAGGTAAAAGAGGCTGTTTAGCTTTCCTGTCTCAACATTGCCACAAACACCCCACTGTCATTTACCTCTCCACTGAGGCTCCCCGTGTTTGAAAGTCACACCCTGTATGAGGAAATGCTAATGCTTTTTTTTTTTTTTTTTCCCAAAACCAAGCTTTCTTTTTCCTCAGTCAAAACTGTATTTTTTAATACTAAATGATAAAGCCATGCCACCGTAATTTAACCACTGTACCATAATTTTTTACAATTTTAATGATCATAACTTTATGAATTGGTAGGTTTTGCCTTCTAGACGGCACATCTTTTTTTTTTTTGCCGTGTTTTGCTGCTGTTGGTTTCTTGTGTATTGCTTTATTTATGAGGGCACTGTGCACTTTCCGTCTGCCTCATTCTATACGTTAATTAGTCTCATTACAGTAATCTTTGTGACACCTCAAAGTGAACATGTGCTCTTAATGATCTGTGAGAAGCTACATCTTGTCCAGCTTTTTGTATTGCTGTTATGTGTTCTAAAAATACTCAGCAACACTTTACAATAATGATTAATTTTTAATATCAGCTGAATGCATTACTAAACACAAACTGACAATGAACTGTACCTCTACAGTATTTATGAATCTTTTAACAATAAATGTTCCAAAAGGGAATTTTTGCAATTATGAACTGAAGGACCACTGAAGGACACTGAAGAACACTTTTTTCTTAGAAAGTTTTAATAATCTAAAGAACATTTTTCCACTATGAAGAAACTGTTATGCAATGGAAAGGTTTTGTGGATGTTAAAGGTTCTCTTCATGCCAAAAAAGAACCTTTACTTTTAAGAGTTAATGTTAATTTCAACATTTCATTTTTTTTTTTCAAAACTGTATCTTTCAAAGTTAGTTAATATGCTGTGAACAAACAGTACATACTGTATATGTAACATTAGCATTATGTATAAACTATTGATCATTGTTTGTTCATGTTAGCCATGTATTTACTAATATTAACAAATGGGACCTTATTGTAAAGTGCTACCAGATATTCTAGCAAAGCAGATATTGCAGTCAAAGACTTGGACTTTGTTGTTTTACATGCACTGTACTATTCATTTCTTTGTTTTCAGCTGTCCCTAATGACTTTTCAGTTAAAGTTGGAGGCGTCTTCATCAAATACAGGCTAACTACAAAAGGAGCAAATGGAGTTTTGGCCATTGCCTTATATGATGAATGAGACCTACAGTCTTTCCCACTGTGTGATTTGATAGCTGAACGTGGTGCTTTTTGAAATGCCAGGCTTTGTCTCTACTAATCTTGATTAAATTGCAGGTGACTGCTGGCAGAGGTCTTGGTGCCAAACCTTGTCAGAAAGACTTTCTTGAGCTTCCCATGCTATTTTTTCTTGCATTCCATTTTTTCTTATGTAGTAGAAACATGAATAGGATATAGAGTTCAATGTATATTAATATTTTGCCAGAGTAGCTGTTAATAATTTGTTAATTGTTATCAATCAGAAGCCAATTTTTCAAGATTGTGAGATAATAAATTAATCCTACTCTCTAGTAAAAGCAAACTTCTTTCTATTGCTGCATGGGTTTAAAGGGGTAAGTAGCTTCATTATAATTTAGTAAGATTAACTAGAAAGAAACTGTCCATTTTCCCATTACAGTACATTTGAAAGAATCATTGAAATGTTTCTGTGCTCACATTCATAATCCTTTAGTGGAAACTGAAATTGAATTGAAAGTAAAGTCTCTGATCCTTCCATTGGTAGATGAGAAAATTAAGTTTTCCAGAATAAATTATAGTATCGCTTATACCTCTAAATTAAAAATTATGCCATTCATTTTTTTGCACTGTAAATATTTTATCATAAATGGCACAGGAGCAAGATCATGTTAATTATTCATGTTTCTTTAGTTATGTTTACTCTACAATAAATTGTCAATATTTTAATTCAAATACACTTATCCATGTATTTGCATAACTTCAGTCACCATAAAACACCTTTTAATTAAAGCAAATATGCCAGTGTGTATCCAAATTGTGGCCCAAAGTTGAAAAACCTTTCCAAATCAAACACAAAGATAGATTGATTAATTTGGAAGCACAAAGCAATGGTAGTTGGTAACGATGTGCAAAGAGTGGGGTTTGTAAAACCATGTTATTTTATTTAGTGCTCCAAAGAGAGATGTGTGCTTAGATTTGGGGAAAATGACTTTGTGTACAGTACATCCTAACAGTAATTTGATATAAAATGTGCACTTTCTGGAATGCTTAGAAGCTAAAAGTAATTTCTGAATAAAACTCATCATAAAAGTAAGACTCGATCTCCCCCAGCATTTGACTTAACTTTTATCTCTTCTGGATGGCTGACTGCTGGGCTGGTTTGCAATTTTAATCTTTGTAAGCTAAAGTTAGGGCTTCTGTAGTGCATAGTTCACAGATATTTCCCTTCCAGGCTATAGCTTCTTTACATCTTTGCTCTCTACAGTTCATTGTGTTTTCATTTCATTTTACTGTGAGGCCACAAAATTTTGAAAATGTCCAGTTAAACATTATAGACTATTCTGGGATGGCATGAGCCAGTCATTATTGGGTCCTGCTGAATGCATGCAGGAAACTTGCTAATTTATTTAAATGTCAGAACAGGCTAGTAAACAGGGTCAGTCATCTCTAGTGGGGAACGAAGCTGTGTAAGATACATTAAGACAGTGCGAGCTCATTAAACACTGAAACCAAGACAGGATTCAGGGGACAGTGGGGTTGCGTTGTCTGTGCTTTGGGTGTCTGGAGAAGTGCTGGGAGGCTTGTGATGACATACTTGGCACAATGGCAGGGTATCGGACAAGGAGACTGATCATGTGGGTGCAGATTAAATCCAGAGGTCCAAAGGCCCACTGACCACAACCTGCTGTTAGATATTAGCTGTGGGTGTTTTTCAGAGCAAATCACAAGTCTTGACTTGTTCCGTCACTTTCTTTACCATCAAAAAAAAAAAAAAAAAAAAAAAAAAAAAAAGG